>JASUUL010000140.1:7500-10000 GCA_030449875.1 Aegle marmelos
AAAGCTTTTGTATGTTCTCCGTTACTTGTGTGGATAAGGCCTATGTTATAGAGTATATAGCTTCGATCGTAGGGATCAATTTCTAGTCGCATAGCTTCATAATAATTCTGTAAAGCTTCCGCATAATTGCCTTCAGATTGAGCTGACATCCGTTACGGTCGTCATTCGATTCAAAGAATTCTCCGTTTCAGAACCGTACATGAGATGAAAATCTCATACGGCTCCTCCTTTATGTGCATAATGAGAATAATCCATGGAATCAAAAAAGATTGAAATATTCTCATTATGAACTAAGTGGGGCTAATGTTTTTACAAGAAATCTCTAGCCAACCTTCCTGCAAAAGCTTTTTTCTTAATATCACGCGTGTTGGTACTAGATAAAACCGTAAACTCCAACAATTTCTTTGTTCTCAACGCCCCTTAATTTACAGGAATTAATCACTTCAACAGTCTTCGATGGTTATACGGGTATCCACAGTACGAACGAGATGGATGTTTGTTATCCCAACCATTCTTCTTAGTCCCGATCCCGCTAAGGAAAGGGGGCAGTTTCTAACAAAGTTTTCGTGTTGCTGATTCCTAGACGTAGCGCCTCTTCCCCTATGCCCGCCTATTGGTACTGGTGTAGTAGGGTTGACTTGCAATACAGAACCCATAGGTGTAACCTTTCGCTCAATACTAGAATCGACAATTGAAGCATCTGAGGCTGCATTAATCGGGGATACACGACAGAAGGAATGGTTTTATCTATAAACTTCACCTTCAACAAGCGTAGATTTTTTCAATAATCTTTTTTTTTTTTTCTATCCCGAATCATCTTTCTTTCTTCTAAGACCGAAAGCGGTAAATAAAAAACTAATCAAATCGCACCATCTCTGTAATAGGTAAATGCCTCTTTTTCTCCTACAGTTGTCGGAATTATTCGTAATAATATATTGGCTACAATCGAAAAGGTCTTATCAATAAAATTTCCGTTTATCCGCGATCTAGGCATAGGTAAAAATCCATTCTATAATTCGTTTCATTACCTCTTGTGAGAAAATGATCCCACAAACAAAGGAATTGTACAGTACAAAATAACATAAAAGCAGACGCGTTAAAAAAATAGACCGATCCGTTGATTCGTTCCAACTCATTGATTAAATCAGGTAGAAATATCAGAAAAAAAGGAGCGCCATCTTTGCAAACAAGATATATATAGCCTTATTTTTTTTGTTTTGAACAGTTTTTCAAAAAAAAAAAAAGTTATCCTTTTCCCCAGACTCAAAGGAAGAATTTTTTTTGCTGAAAGGGTTTCTATTTTTCTAGTTAGAACGGATTCGATTGTCCGTACCCATCTACCAATCGAATTTGAACAACTCGCTATTCACGCGGGTTCTCGGTCATAATCATTATGTAGGAGAGATGGCCGAGTGGTTCAAGGCGTAGCATTGGAACTGCTATGTAGACTTTTGTTTACCGGGGGTTCGAATCCCTCTCTTTCCGTACCTTGACCTAATTCATCAATGTTACTGACCGGAATGTATCCAAGCAAAAAAGAATGAATACCGAGCAGTCAGACCTTTTTTTGAGCTAGATTCTCAATTCCTACGGAAAATAAAGGAAAGAAAGGGAAGGGGCAGGGAGGAGATAAAAATCTACCCTTGGATCTATGATACATGAATGGGATAAAAAAAAAACTCCACGGATCAAACTCCTTACCTTGTATCCCTTTCCTTAAGTTAGGTGAAAGGGGAAATTTGTACGAGCCCGTTATTTTAGTTAGGTTTAAGTTTGACGAGAATAATATTCTACGACAAGCAATTCATTTATTTTCAAACCGACCCATTGACTATCTATTATTTGATTGACTAATCCTTTATATTGGAATGCGCGAAGAGTCAAATGCTTTGGCAATTCCTCATGGTGGGATGAATCAAGATAATTTTGAACCAGAGATCTAGATTTTGGGTCATCCCTTACTGTAATAATATCTCGGGGTTTACAACGATAACTTGGTATATCGACTATACGACCATTAACTAAAATATGTCGATGGTTAACCAATTGGCGGGCTTGAGGAATAGTTGAAGCCATACCCAATCGAAAAAGAATGTTATCCAAACGCATTTCAAGTAATTGTAGTAAAACCAGACCGGTTGATCCTTTGGCTTTTCTGGCGATACGAACATATTTAAGTAATTGTCGTTCTGTAAGACCATAATGAAAACGCAATTTTTGTTTTTCTTCTAAACGAATTCGATATTGAGATTTTTTTACGGAGCGCGATTGGTTTCTAAAATCGCTTCCGGCTCTAGGCCTTTTACTCGTTAGTCCCGGCAAAGCCCCCAGACGGCGTATTTTTTTGAAACGAGGCCCTCGGTAACGTGACATAAAGACTCCTTATTTTATTGAATTTCATAAACCTAAATTAAAACTGAGCTACATGATAAATGAAGCGAAATCCGCTGAAGTATTGTACTACAAAGAATACTAAGATGATTTGTATCAAATTCCAGAC
>JASUUL010000140.1:15000-47500 GCA_030449875.1 Aegle marmelos
TCAATAACTCTTTGATTGTGATGTGATGGGAACAGGAAAAGAGGGAAATCCATCTGGAATTCCCATACGAAGATTCTTAATTATTGAAGAAAGAAAAATGGGTTTGTTTAGCCGAATCCGAGATTCTAAAAAAAAATAGCGATTAAATCCATTGAAATGGAAATGCGCTTTTGTTTTCAGTTTGATGTTCTGCTCGGAACGAGCCCCCTCCGAGCGAGCTTTTGGGAATGATTTAATTTCGATGAACCACAAGCAACTCCCAGCGACCAGTTACAAACAACAAAAATACAATGAATGAGGAAATGAAAACTATACAATTTTTGTGTTTCTGTATTTCCATTTTGATTATTATTTGAGATTAGTATAGGGCTATACGGACTCGAACCGTAGACCTTCTCGGTAAAACAGATCGAACTAATTCTTATCAAAACGATTCGAACTCTTTCAAAGACCCAACATGCATTTTTTTTTGCATTGGGCTCTTTCATTAACTGATAGAAATATCAGTTAGTCTACCATATTTTTTTCTTGACAGAAAAATAAGGAAATGGCTCCATGTGCTCTAATTCATTATTTGGATTCGGATATAGGAGCACTCCCAAAGTGTTTCAAAGAAGGGTTATCTTGACGTAGGTCTGCTTATGGCCTAGATCAACCTAAACGAAATGGAGTCTCTATCATCCTGATTAAAGAATCACATATGAAACTTCATACGCCTTAAGGTTCATAGAACGAAAAGAGAATTTTTGAGGTCCTTATACTCATTATGCCTAGCATTGAATAGACTAGGTATTTACCTTATCAATCTCTCAAATCGATGATGGATTCTATTTGGTTCCTAAAAGGGCACCCGAATCGGACCGATCCATTTGTCAGGCTATTGTTCTCTTGTTTTGTTCCCTACAACCCACAGAGTCAGACATTAATTTCTCAAAAAGATCAATTCTTTTGATTGCATGATGGTGATGGACTCCTCTGAAAAACATTGGCGCACGTGTAACCGAGGTGCTCTACCTAACTGAGCTATAGCCCTTGTCCTTGTGATACATATTTTATCATATTATGTAGATAATTTCTTGTCAAGATGAATATTCCATGATCCCACACCATATCTCTTTGATCTTTTGGATTGGTATTGCTTAGAAGTCCTATTAGATTTATACTCCATCGATGGGATGTGATGGATCTCTTTTTGTTTTTTGTTATAATGATAAATGACCTACTTAACTCAGTGGTTAGAGTATTGCTTTCATACGGCGGGAGTCATTGGTTCAAATCCATTAGTAGGTAGAAATTATTAGATACCACGGCCAATGGTATCTAATAAGTTTTTCTACTCACCTTTGTTTATTGATTTTGTATCTTTTCTATCCGATTCAATTTGATTTTCGAATTGAAACTTTTTTCCTTCCGTCAGAATCTGATTCCACTTGATTGAATTTAATTGGATTCAATTGGCAGAATCAAAATAGGGGGTATAAACAGAAATTCGTTGGATTATTCTATTCGGGCGCACCAACAAGTTATGAAATCGCATTGATAACCTCTACTCGTGTCCTAGCTCGTCTGAGAGCTAGATTTGCCTCAATTGTTTGTCTCTTGCTTTCAGCTTTTCTCAAATTAGCTTCTGCTATTTCAAGAGTTTTCTGGGCTTCTTGGGGATCAATGTCACTACTCTTCTCCGCATCATTTACTAAAATAGTGATCTCATTATTCCCTATTCGAGCAAAACCACCCATCAGGGCCATCGTTAACCATTGGTCGTTAAAGCGGATTCTTAAAATACCTATATCTACAGCTGTGGCAATAGGCGCGTGATTTGGTAATACGCCTATTTGTCCACTATTAGTAGATAAAATGATTTCTTTCACTTCTGAATCCCAAACAATTCGATTAGGGGTCAGTACACAAAGATTTAAGGTCATTTCTTCAAATTACTCTCCATTTCTAAGTTTGTAGCCTTCGCAGTAACTTCATCTATGTTACCTACCAAATAAAAGGCCTGCTCAGGAAGACCATCTAATTCTCCGGACAGGATCAATTTAAACCCTCTAATAGTTTCGGCTAGACCAACATATTTCCCAGGGGAACCGGTAAATACTTCGGCTACGAAAAAGGGTTGTGATAAGAAACGCTCAATTTTTCGCGCCCTTGCTACAGTTAAACGATCCTCTTCGGACAGTTCGTCCAACCCAAGGATAGCTATAATGTCCTGAAGTTCTTTGTAACGTTGTAAAGTTTGCTTAACTCTTTGCGCCGTTTCATAATGTTCCTCGCCAACGATCCGAGGTTGGAGCATAGTTGACGTTGAGTCTAAAGGATCAACTGCTGGATAGATACCTTTAGCAGCTAATCCTCTTGATAGTACGGTAGTAGCATCTAAATGGGCAAATGTCGTGGCAGGAGCGGGATCAGTCAAATCATCCGCGGGTACATAAACTGCTTGAATAGAAGTTATGGACCCCTCTTTGGTAGAAGTAATTCTTTCTTGTAAAGAACCCATTTCGGTACTAAGGGTAGGTTGATAACCCACAGCGGAAGGCATTCTACCCAATAAAGCGGATACCTCGGATCCCGCTTGGACGAAACGGAAGATATTGTCGATAAATAGAAGTACGTCTTGTTCATTAACATCTCGGAAATATTCTGCCATAGTTAGGGCCGTCAAACCAACTCTCATACGAGCTCCTGGTGGTTCATTCATCTGACCGTAGACTAGAGCCACTTTTGATTCCGCAATATTTTGGTCATTAATTACTCCAGACTCTTTCATTTCCATGTAAAGATCATTTCCTTCACGAGTACGTTCACCGACTCCGCCAAATACGGATACACCCCCATGGGCTTTGGCAATGTTGTTGATCAATTCCATAATGAGTACTGTTTTACCCACTCCAGCTCCCCCAAATAGTCCGATTTTTCCTCCCCGACGATAAGGAGCTAAAAGATCTACTACTTTAATTCCTGTTTCAAAAATAGATAATCTTGTATCTAACTGTATAAAAGCAGGCGCGGATTTATGAATAGGGGATGTTGTGCGAGTATCTACAGGACCTAAATTATCAACAGGCTCTCCAAGCACGTTGAAAATTCGTCCTAGAGTCACTCCTCCGACTGGAACACTTAGAGGAGCTCCCGTGTCAATTACTTCCATACCCCTCGTTAGACCCTCTGTAGCACTCATGGCTACAGCTCTAACTCGATTATTCCCTAATAATTGCTGTACCTCGCAAGTCACATTAATTGGTTGATCGACAGTATCTCGACCCTTAACTACCAGAGCATTGTAAATATTAGGCATCTTGCCGGGGGGAAAGGCTACATCCAGTACCGGACCAATGATTTGAGCGATATGTCCTAGGTTTTTGTTTGCAAGCGCGGAAACCCCAGGACCGGAAGTAGTAGGATTTATTCTCATAATAATAAAGTGAAATATGTCAATTTTTTTTTTCGAACTTGATCGCATCCAAAAAAATCTTCGATAGCACGTGGGTCGGTTAATTCAATAAGAAATGGGAGTTCGCGCTCGATTTCGTTGGTACCGTCCAACCGAATTCAATTCAATAGTTTCCTTATGCTTATGCATTTATGCTTATGCAATTTCAATGAGGGAATTTTCAAGTTCAACCAACCTACTTTCAAAATCTCAAGTGGGTGAATAAAAATCTTGAGAAAGTCGTTCATTATATCTATCATTATAGACAATACCCGCCATATTATCTATGGAGTTCGAACCTGAACTCTCTTTTTCGATTCATTATTTCTATCTCATTGGACCTTATTTCTTATTTTAGAATATCGACTTATGCCTAGTCTATTCTTTTTTTTTATATATATACCCCGCCTTTCTTTACTGGATGAATTACGCATATTTTCTTTGCACATATAGGATTTACGTATACAACACATATTACTGTCAAGAGTCAATTTCTTATTATTTAAGATATTTCGATTGAAAAAAGGTAAGGGATTAGAAACTTGAAAGGCACCGATTGGGTTGCGCCATACATATGAAAGAGTATACAATAATGATGTATTTGGTGAATCAAATACCATGGTCTAAAAAAACAAGGAAAGGCTCTGAGTAGTTGATAATATTAATTGAAAAACTTGTGAAAGATTCCTGTGAAGGGGTTTCATTAACTCCTAATTTATGTCGAGTAGACCTTGTTCTTGCGAGAATTCTTAATTCATGAGTTGTAGGGAGGGACTTATGTCACCACAAACAGAGACTAAAGCGAGTGTTGGATTCAAGGCCGGTGTTAAAGATTATAAATTGACTTATTATACTCCTGACTATGTAACCAAAGATACTGATATCTTGGCAGCATTCCGAGTAACTCCTCAGCCCGGAGTTCCACCCGAGGAAGCGGGGGCTGCGGTAGCTGCGGAATCCTCTACTGGTACCTGGACAACTGTGTGGACCGATGGGCTTACCAGCCTTGATCGTTACAAAGGGCGATGCTACAACATTGAGCCCGTTGCTGGAGAAGAGAATCAATATATATGTTATGTAGCTTACCCGTTAGACCTTTTTGAAGAAGGTTCTGTTACTAACATGTTTACTTCCATTGTGGGTAATGTATTTGGTTTCAAAGCACTGCGCGCTCTACGTCTAGAGGATCTACGAATCCCTCCTGCGTATTCTAAAACTTTCCAAGGCCCGCCTCACGGCATCCAAGTTGAGAGAGATAAATTGAACAAGTATGGCCGTCCCCTGTTGGGATGTACTATTAAACCTAAACTGGGGTTATCCGCTAAGAATTATGGTAGGGCGGTTTATGAATGTCTACGTGGTGGACTTGACTTTACCAAAGATGATGAGAACGTGAACTCCCAACCATTTATGCGTTGGAGGGACCGTTTCTTATTTTGTGCGGAAGCACTTTATAAAGCGCAAGCTGAAACAGGTGAAATCAAAGGTCATTACTTGAATGCTACTGCAGGGACATGCGAAGAAATGATAAAAAGGGCTGTCTTTGCCAGAGAGTTGGGAGTTCCTATCGTAATGCATGACTACTTAACAGGTGGATTCACCGCAAATACTAGCTTGGCTCATTATTGCCGAGATAATGGTCTACTTCTTCACATCCACCGTGCAATGCATGCAGTTATTGATAGACAGAAGAATCATGGTATGCACTTTCGTGTACTAGCTAAAGCTTTGCGTCTGTCTGGTGGAGATCATATTCACGCCGGTACAGTAGTAGGTAAACTTGAGGGGGAAAGAGACATAACCTTGGGATTTGTTGATTTACTACGTGATGATTTTGTTGAAAAAGATCGAAGCCGCGGTATTTATTTCACTCAAGATTGGGTCTCTCTACCAGGTGTTCTGCCTGTGGCTTCCGGGGGTATTCACGTTTGGCATATGCCTGCGTTGACAGAGATCTTTGGAGATGATTCCGTACTACAATTTGGTGGAGGAACTTTAGGACACCCTTGGGGAAATGCACCCGGCGCTGTAGCTAATCGAGTAGCTCTAGAAGCATGTGTACAAGCTCGTAATGAAGGACGCGATCTTGCTCGCGAAGGTAATGAAATTATCCGGGAGGCTAGCAAATGGAGTCCTGAACTGGCTGCTGCTTGTGAAGTATGGAAGGAGATCAAATTCGAATTTGAGGCAATGGATACTTTGTAATCCAGTAATTAACATTTGGTTTATTAGTTGAATTTCAATTAAACTCGGCCCAATCTTTTACTAAAAGGATTGAGCCGAACCCAACGATTCTATTGTAGATGTTTTGGATAGCTACATATTTCTCTATATATTCAAGATCTTAAATACAAAATATAAGACCAAACGCAACTCTTTCTATTATTGCGTTGGATCCACAATTAATCCCAGGGGCTCTTAGGGTTGGTGTATTCTTTTCTATTCCTCTATTCCGCAGTTTCGTCCCAAGTATCACAACTTCTTCTACCCATCCTGTATATTGTCCGTTTCGTTCCGTGTTGGAATAGAAACTTAGTCTATTAGTAGACGAGATTTTACGAAAAAAGTTCATTTATATTTATAGGAGAGAACAAATATTTCTTTTTTTTTTTCGATACGAATTTTACACAATACGAGAGCCGTCGCTATTTCGAATTGAAAAGGGTCGTATATAGCGAAGTGATACTCCGGGGTCTCACAAAAAAGAATGATTTCTTTCAATTGACTATTCATCTATTGTATTTTCATGTAAATAGGGACAAGAGAGCT
This sequence comes from Aegle marmelos, assembly GCA_030449875.1. Taxonomy (NCBI): domain Eukaryota; kingdom Viridiplantae; phylum Streptophyta; class Magnoliopsida; order Sapindales; family Rutaceae; genus Aegle; species Aegle marmelos. The sequence goes on from JASUUL010000140.1 coordinate 21,206, forward strand.
CTATGAAAAAATGGTGGTTCAATTCGATGTTATCTAAGGGTAAGGGGGAATTAGAATACAGGTGTTGGTTAAGTAAATCAATGGAGAGCCCTGGTCCTATTAAAAATCCCAGTGTAAGCAAGGAACTGATTAGAAATGATAAGGATAAAAACATTCATAGTTCGAGCGATAGTGACAGTTCAAGTTACAGCAAATTAGCTGGTGTCAGGGACATTCATAATTTCATCTCGGATGACACTTTTTTTGTTAAGGATAGTAATAGAGACAGTTATTCCATCTATTTTGATATTGAAAATCAAATTTTGGAACTAGACAATGCTCATTCTTTTCTGAGTGAACTCGAAAGTTCTTTTTATAGCTTTCATAATTCTAGTTCGAGGAATAATGGATCTAAAACCGATGATCCTGATTCCGATCGTTACATGTATGATACTAAATCGAGTTGGAATAATCACATTCATAATTGCCTTGACTCTTATCTTCATTCTCAAATTTGTATTGATAGTCACGTTTTAAGTAGTAGTGACAATTATAGTGCCAGTTACATTTATAATTTCATTTGTAGTGAAAGTGAAAATAGTAGTGAAAGTGAAAGTTCCAATATACAAAGTAGCACGAATGGTAGTGATTTAACTATAAGCGAAAGTTCTAATGAAAGCGAAAGTTCTAATGAAAGCGATGTAACTCAAAAATACAGGCATTTATGGGTTCAATGCGAAAATTGTTATGGATTAAATTATAAGAAATTTCTTAAATCAAAAATGTATCTTTGTGAACAATGCGGATATCATTTGAAAATGATTAGCTCAGATAGAATCGACCTTTTGGTTGATCCAGGTACTTGGGATCCGATGGATGACGACATGGTCTCTATAGATCCCATTGAATTTGATTCAGAAGAGGAACCTTATAAAAATCGTATTGATTCTTATCAAAGCAAGACAGGATTAACGGAGGCTGTTCAAACAGGTACAGGGCAACTAAATGGGATTCCCATCGCAATTGGGGTTATGGATTTTCAGTTTATGGGGGGTAGTATGGGATCCGTAGTAGGCGAGAAAATAACCCGTTTGATCGAGTATGCTGCCAATCAATTTTTACCTCTTCTTTTAGTGTGTGCTTCTGGGGGAGCACGCATGCAAGAAGGAAGTTTGAGCTTGATGCAAATGGCTAAAATATCTTCTGCTTTATATGATTATCAATCAAATAAAAAGTTATTCTATGTATCAATTCTTACATCTCCTACTACGGGTGGAGTGACAGCTAGTTTTGGTATGTTGGGGGATATCATTATTGCTGAACCTAATGCCTATATTGCATTTGCAGGTAAAAGAGTAATTGAACAAACATTGAATAAGACAGTACCTGAAGGTTCACAAGAGGCTGAATATTTATTCGATAAGGGCTTATTCGATCTAATCGTACCACGTAATCCTTTAAAAGGTGTTCTGAGCGAGTTATTTCTGTTCCACGGCTGTTTTCCTTTGAATCAAAATTAACTCCAGCAGAGTTCTTAAGTGAACTTTTTTTTGTGGCGAACAATTAGTTAGTTAGTTTATCCGAATCAAAATCAAATCAAATCCGAAGAAGGATTTTTCTTTGGTGACATAAAATTTCATTGTAGAAAGAATCGTGCGGATAATTATTTTACCGATATGACGGATTAGTAATCAGTAAACCTCTCTCAATAAAACAACATAAAAAAGCATTCTTCCTTAGAATTAATTAGAATTCATTAGGGGGCAGGGCAAATAAAATGAATTTCATGTTCCTTTCTTGCGTATGTATCTAATTCAAATAGAGAATAGAGAAAATCTAAACTCTTGCGTCTTTCTATATCTCCTAACAAGGACTATTTTCCTAGGAATTCGTAAGAAATTTTTTAATATCTAATTTCGTTTCGTTAATACAAAAACGAAATTAGATATTAAAAAAGAAATCCGAAGCTAAGAACAACAGAAGAAGAAAAATAAGTAATAATAATAACGCAAATGGATTATCATACATATATTTCATGTAGAAAGATGCATAGGCCCGTTTATTTAGTTCTACATTCCTTGCGCTTAGTATATATACTCATTTAGTATACTTAGTATACTTATATACAATTATATAAGTATACTTAATATAAATATACATTTATATACGAATTAGAATATGATAATAATTCGAATATGAATTCGAATTATTATAAGATATCCTTATACCAATAACAGGTACAAATATTAAATCGAGGTACCCTTTCTATGACAATTCTCAACAGCTTTCCCTCTATTTTTGTGCCTTTAGTGGGCATAGTATTTCCGGCAATGGCAATGGCTTCGTTATTTCTTTATCTTGAAAAAAATAAGATTTTGTAAATCCGATCGGATCAAGGTCAAATCTCGTCTAGTTTTTTTTTCAAGACTTAGCGATGACGGATATCCATTTAGTAGAATAGTGTATAAGACTAAGAGGCGGCTTTCCCCGAACATAAACGAAGAGCTCTTATGCATGTGTAAACATGATATATAGGTACATAAATTCTATCTATTTTGAACAAGAGGCTGTGATCCGAACTCATGTCTGCAATGAAAGTCAATGTATCTATATGTATGTACCAATCTACAGGGACTTATATGAAGGGGATACTCTTATTTTATTCTACCTCACCAATTCGATGAATTATTGCTAAGAGCTCACGTCCAAATAGTACTAGTTGATGAGAGTTACTTCGGAAATACAAAAAAAAAGTAAACTAAAATGGATTTGGTTTTGGTTATTTCCCCAATTCCAATAAAATGCAACTGGAGCTAGTATGTATGAGTTGGCGATCAGAATATATATGGATAGAATCCATAGCGGGCTCTCGCAAACCAGGCAATTTCTTCTGGGCCTTTATCCTTTTTTTAGGCTCATTAGGATTCTTAGTGGTTGGAATTTCTAGTTATCTTGATAGGAATTTGCTATCTTTATTTCCGTCGCAGCAAATCATTTTTTTTCCACAAGGGATCGTGATGTCTTTCTACGGGATCGCGGGTCTCTTTATTAGTTCCTATTTGTGGTGCACAATTATATGGAATGTAGGTAGCGGTTATGATCGATTTGATACAAAAGAGGGAATAGTGTGTATTTTTCGTTGGGGATTTCCTGGAAAAAATCGCCGCATCTTTCTACGATTCCTTATGAAAGATATTCAGTCCATCAGAATAGAAGTTAAAGAGGGTATTTATGCTCGTCGTGTCCTTTATATAGAAAGCAGAGGCTTGGGGGCCATTCCCTTGAATCGTACTGATGAGAATTTGACTCCGCGAGAAATTGAGCAAAAGGCTGCGGAATTGGCCTATTTCTTGCGTGTACCAATTGAAGGATTTTGAAAAATGAACTGAAGAATAAACGCTTTCTTAGCAGGAGGAAACCCCCACGAGTCCATTTTTCGATAGCAAAACGGACTTGATTGAAGTTTCTTCCGAACGACCTGTTGGACCAAAGCAAACGTGTACGGAACAGCCATAATCTAAAACGAAACCCTTTTCTTTTATACTTTCTTTTGTCTTTACTACTGAACTACTGAACAAAGAATTGGATCTCGTAAAATGAGGACTTTTCCGTCTTTTTTTCACTCATTTTTGATCATCACAATATTCTTCAGAAAATTCTCTCAAATATTCCTTGGACTATGCTCGGGGACGTGGCTGGGGAGCCCGCTAATTTTTTTGCGAAATATTCGAAAGTTTCTTTTTTAATAGAAGGTAAGTTCTTTCATTTCGAAATGCGACTAATATTCATTTTTTGAATTTGAATCTTTCGGGCATTCATCGAAGGGGGGAATCACTTCGAATATTTGATCAATTGAGATATCCGGAAACCCTATTTTTTTATTATATTATTTCTCGCTTCAAATTCAAATTCAAATTTGAATTTGAATTTGAAGCGAGAATTCGCGGTGGATTCTTCTTCGAGTTCTGTAGTTTTGCTACACTCGGTTCAAGGACTAACTGCCGAATCCCAACTAAAAAAAAAAAAAAAAAGACTCGATTTATAGGCGCGATACCTTGTAATCGAACTCATGCTTGATAGAAATATTAGACGCATAGAATCAACAAATGAGATGGGTTCATTAACAATTCACAGATGAAAAAATGACAAAAAAGAACGCATCCATTCCCCTTAGATATCTTTCATCTATAGTATTTGTAGTATTTTTGCCCTGGTGGATCCCTCTCTCATTTAATAAAAGTCTGGAATCCTGGGTTACTAATTGGTGGAATACTAGTCAATCCGAAACCTTTTTGAATGGTATTCAAGAAAAGGCTATTCTAGAAAAATTCATAGAATTAGAGGAATTATTCCTCTTGGATGAAATGATAAAGGAATTTCCGGAAAGACGTCTAGAAAAGCTTCGTATAGGGCTCCAGAAAGAAACAATCCAATTAATCAAGATGCATGATGAGGATCATATCCATACGATTTTTCACTTCTCGACAAATACAATCTGCTTCGTTATTCTAAGTGGTTATTCTATTCTGTGTAATGAAGAACTTTTTATTCTTAACTCTTGGGTTCAAGAATTCCTATATAATTTAAGCGACACACTAAAAGCCTTTTCGATTCTTTTCGTAACTGATTTATGTATCGGATTCCATTCACCCCGCGGTTGGGAACTACTGATTGACTATGTCTCCAACGACTTTGGGCTTGCTCATAATGATATTATTCTATCTGTTCTTGTTTCCACTTTTCCAGTCGTTCTAGATACATTTTTTAAATATTGGCTTTTGTCTTATTTAAATCGTGTATCTCCGCCACTTGTAGTGATTTATCATTCAATGACTGAGTGAAAAGCGATTCAATGATCCAATTAGAATATTGATTATTTTGTACATAAGCAAAGCATTCAAAGCCGTACTTACCTTACTTTTTCTACCCATCCAGAGGATCCCTCCCAGATTCCTGGAATCCTATACCTATATTCCAGTAAAAGGATTTCAGGAAATAGCAAAATCGCAGATAGGGAACTATATTAGTGACCTACCCAATTTTATTGTAGAAATTTTCGGGATCAACGATTGGACCATGCAAATTAGAAATACCTTTTCTTCGTTAAAGGGAGAGATTACTCGATTCATTTCCGTATCCCTCATGATATATATAATAACTCGGGCATCAATTTCAAATGCATATCCCATTTTTGCGCAGCAGGGTTTTGAAAATCCACGAGAAGCAACTGGTCGTATTGTATGCGCCAATTGCCATTTAGCTAATAAGCCCGTGGATATTGAGGTTCCACAGGCGGTACTCCCCGATACTGTATTTGAAGCAGTTGTTAGAATTCCTTATGATATGAAACTGAAACAAGTTCTTGCTAATGGGAAAAAGGGGGCTTTGAATGTGGGGGCCGTTCTTATTTTACCAGAGGGGTTTGAATTAGCCCCCCCCGATCGTATTTCGCCCGAGATGAAAGAAAAGATAGGCAAGCTGTCTTTTCAGACCTACCGACCCACTAAAAAAAACATTCTTGTGATAGGGCCAGTTCCTGGTCAGAAATATAGTGAAATAACTTTTCCTATTCTTTCCCCGAACCCCGCGACTAATAAAGATGCTTACTTCTTAAAATATCCAATATACGTAGGTGGGAACAGGGGAAGGGGTCAGATTTATCCCGACGGGAACAAAAGTAACAATACGGTTTATAATGCTACAGCTGCGGGTATAGTAAGCAAAATCATACGAAAAGAAAAAGGGGGATACGAAATAACCATAACGGATGCATCGAATGGACGTGAAGTGGTTGATATTATCCCCCCAGGACCAGAACTTCGTGTTTCAGAGGGCCAATCTATCAAACTTGATCAACCATTAACAAGTAATCCTAATGTAGGCGGGTTTGGTCAGGCAGATGCAGAAATAGTACTTCAAGATCCATTACGTGTCCAAGGCCTTTTGTTCTTTTTGGCATCTGTTGTTTTGGCACAAATATTTTTGGTTCTTAAAAAGAAACAGTTTGAGAAGGTTCAATTGTCCGAAATGAATTTCTAGATCCGCGGATTTATCAACATCAAGTTTGTAAAAAGAATACAATTTTTCTTGGCAATTATAATTATATTATGTAGGAGCACAAAACTTACGAAAAGCCTTTTGCTTATTTCTATTTTTTTTCTACCGGATGTCGGGAATTTCTTGTACTGCATTCCTAAAGCACAGTATATATATTGTGAAGAAGACTATTTAACTTTCCCCTTCTTTGCTTTGTTTTTTCAATACAAACTGGAGAATGTCACTATTACCATATTTAAATATCATAGAATGTGTCAATAGTTTTCGATTCTATTAGACTAGAATCAAATTCGACTAGACCTAGATGCTAAACATAAGATAAGGAAGCGGAGAATATAGAATATAAAGAAAAAAAGAAAGGAAGGATAAATGAAGGGGAACAGGGGATTCTAAAGGGGATTATTCGTCGTACTCGTCTTCGGCACCCGAAAGGGAATTTCCCACATCCCTTTCGGGTGCCGAAATAATAGGGTTCTTAATTCCATTCATCAAAGATTCCTATTCGTAGTTTCGAATTTTTCCAGGTTTATCAGAACTCTTTTTGAATTTTGATTTTGGATTTCTATTAAGTATTGGTAAAACAAAAAAAGAAATAGAAGTCATTGAACAAATGACACTTCTTCCATGAACTTAGAAAACAATTTGAATTGATGAGACACTAAAATAAATAGAATAAAGTTATACTAGTATAGAAGGGATTTGGATGATATTTGCTCGACAGAAATCTATATATAGATAGATTATGATTCTGTGATCCAGGAAAAATAAATTGAGTGATTGTTTACTTTTTTGTAACTTTGAAAGTATCGATAGAGACTCTCGTGGAACAGCGGTTCTGAATCAATTAAGCAATTTAATAAAAAAAATTATCAGAAATCAGAAAAAAAATGAAATGGATTTTTTTGAAGCATCGGAAAAAGTGATCCTTTTTTTCCATTTATACGAGCAAAACAAAATATTATGTTTATTAAGAACTCAAGGGGCCCTGGCCCTATCCCTCGAATCAGACAAAGACGGGAACGACAGGGTACCTTGAGTTCTTACGCTTTTATGTCTATAACGCAGTTCATTCGATTACTACAAGGACGAACCTAATCCGGAATATGAACCATAAAAGAAAATGCCTATTAAACCGATCACAGGAATACCAGTTACAGTTCCTATTATCCAAAGGGGAATCCTTCCAGTAGTATCGGCCATTTATCCCGCTTCCCTCCACATTTTTGCAAGTGGTCACGCTAGAGACATAAACAGTCATAGATAATTAAAAGATGTGCTTCTTCCGAATGGGATAAGAGAATTCCTACTATTTTGTTTGGATTCTTCTACTATTCTCTTTTCTTCTCTTAATTGAAGAAGTAATTGGAAAATAAAACAGCAAGTACAAAAATGAGTAATAACCCCCAGTAGAGACTGGTACGGTTCAATTCAACATTTTGTTCGTTTGGGTTTGATTGTGTCATAGCTCTCTAATTCCGATTAGGTTTATCGTTGGATGAACTGCATTGCTGATATTGACCCCAAAAAAGAAACGGTAGGTACAGCTAGTCCGTGAACAGCCAACCATCGCACTGTAAAAATTGGATAGGTTCGATCTATGGTCATTGGGTCCTCCTAAAAAGATCTACTAAATTCATTGAGTTGTTCCAAAGAATCAAAACGGCCGGTTATTAATGGAATTCCTTGCCGGCTCTCTGTAAAATACTCGTTTGGCCGAGGGCTTCCAAACACATCATAAGCTAACCCCGTGCTGACGAATAACCAACCCGCAATGAATAGGGAAGGTATAGTAATGCTATGAATGACCCAGTATCGAATACTGGTAATAATATCAGCAAAAGAACGTTCTCCTGTGCTTCCAGACATGCCGAGCTCCACATATTCTTGTACAGTCAAAGGGCGATCGATTCCGTAAAAGATATCAGTAAATGAAATGAAATGCAAATTCACTGAATTGGAATCTTTGTGAGATCGTCAATATAGTACCGAGGGTATTTTTAGAATATACCGAATCAGTATAGCTATCCTTCTTCTGACACAGCAACGCAATTTCAATTGGTATCGAAAAGCAGTGCTAGAAAATTTCTTTCTTCTTTTCTTCTTGCTAGTCGATGTATAACTATGTACTATTCGTACTATTCAATAGAAAATTTCAATAGAAAATTCCTAAAATTTCTGTAGTATGCGGGTTCTTTTGTCTCCATTTCCATGCTTGTCTTCGGACTCGAAATTCAAAATCAAGTAAAATACGAATCCTACGGATTGTTTTCTAATAATTCATGATGAAGATTATCATATTTCCCCATTTCAATTCGATATGAGATCTACAAATCTTCTTTTCGTAGATGTAGAATTTTTTGTTGTAATTCTCCTCTTTTTTTTTTTCAAGGAATTGGTTAGTTGTCCAAAAACAAGTAACGGCGGGAGATAGGATTCGATAAAATAACAGAACGCGAAAAATGCCTAAAAAAATTCTAATAATCTAGATTTGTCATGCCCGCGTTGTTGTATTAGACCCAAGGGTTCTTTCTTGACCTACCTACAACGCGTGGGCGTTATCCTTTATATATAATATGGAAAGACCAAATCGAAAATCTATAAAGGAAAAGATAATAGGAATTCTTACTTAGTTTTAGAATCGAATTGAACCGAAATCAAAATTTTCTTTTTTGAGTGATCTGATTGTGCGATACCTTTTTTCTTCTCATTTGAGATATTCTGGGAATGAACCCACCGCTGAACCTAATGAGTTAAAAATAAAAGTAAATAAAATAAAGTCAAAAAGAAATCAAAAAGGAAAGCAACGGTTATTTAAAGTAAAGAAAAAAGTATTATAAGGTGGTCACTCTTTAGTCGAAAATGTATTTGATACAATAAAAAAGAAAAAATGAAAATACAAAATAGAAGCGATTCCTCAAAGTTACATGGCATAGTTTTTAGTATTTTTTTAATATTAGTTGATTCAAGAGTTGCCCACTCAATCTGTTGATTCGGAATCGTGGGATGGGTCGCTGTAAAAGACGATGAATTGGTTTCTTTTTCTATCCCTTCCACTCATTTCATTTTTGTTAGTACCTTCTAGAATACTTGAAGAATAAAAACTTTCAATTGAAGGTATTCTTTCAATGGGTAGGGCATTTTTGCTTATCTTCGTATCGTCCAAAAGTGGAAACTTAGGGAAGTGCTTTATAACCATATGTATAAAAAGAACATATTTCCTTTAGCTCCGTCATGCCTACTATAACTAGTTATTTTGGTTTTCTATTAGCGGCTTTAACTATAACCTCGGCTCTATTTATTGGTCTGAGTAAGATAGGACTTATTTGAAATTAATTGAATGAATAATTCATAAAAAGAAACCCTTCTGTGGTATTCCACATATTGTCTAGTTCCTTACCGTACCACGTTAATTACCAATTATTGGTTATTGAGATTCCTAGGCAAGGCGGATTAATATTTAGGGATAGATATTACCTCTCTTTTTAACCTTTCAAAAAAAAAATCAAATTCAAATGATTGAAGTCTTGCTATTTGGAATCGTCTTAGGTCTAATTCCTATTACTTTGGCTGGATTATTCGTAACCGCCTATTTACAATACAGACGTGGTGATCAGTTGGACCTTTGATTAATTAACATCTCTTTTTTTAACTGACCCCCTCCCTTCTTTAATTTAATCCGAGGGGGAGGTCAGGGTCAAATTCAGATTGCTGTTCAATTATTTCAGTTCAGTGCATATGGTTTTAGATCTAAGACGACAAGAGCGGAATCACGCTCTGTAGGATTTGAACCTACGACATTGGGTTTTGGAGACCCACGTTCTACCGAACTGAACTAAGAGCGCTTTCTTATTACAACGAAAACGAAAAAGGCTGGAAATAAGGAGATTCCTTTTTTTTACCCCAACAATTCTTGTATGTGTATACTATCATCTATCATAAAATAGAAATTTATGTATGTCAAAATGAAATCGATCTAAAAAAAAAAAAGGATCTCGCGTTACTGCTGCTCTGAGCGGTAATTGGTAGGGATGACAGGATTTGAACCCGTGACATTTTGTACCCAAAACAAACGCGCTACCAAGCTGCGCTACATCCCTTTCAATTGGCCTACAATATCATTGTAAAGAATCCCTGTCTTGTTTTCCACATCCTTATTTTTTTATTCCCTCTAGTGATATGCAAAATGGATCTTGCCTTTTCTTGTTTTTGGTCTCATATCATATACCATATAATAATATTAAATTATTATTTTTCTTGGGAATTCGCAGGCGTAAAGTGACCCATTTTCTGTTTTAAGAAAAAAAAAAAGAAAATAAAATCTTATATACCGAATCATTGCGCATTTCAATTTGAATTAGGGATTCCGCGCACAAATACAAGTGGGCCTTTAACTACATATACATCTCTTACCATAATATATTCCAATAGGGAATACACAAACAAAAAAGAAGGAGGATTTTCAATGCGAGATCTAAAAACATATCTTTCCGTGGCACCGGTACTAAGTACTCTATGGTTCGGGTCTTTAGCAGGGTTATTGATAGAAATCAACCGTTTCTTCCCCGACGCATTGACATTTCCTTTTTTTTCATTCTAGTTATTGAACTGGAACGGGGTGAAGAAGATTAGAGCTAGAATCAAATATTTGTGACTAATCTCTCTTTCCCCTCTTTTCGTTTTTTTGTTTTACAATTAGATAGAATAAAGAAAGAAAGCGAAAGAAAAAAGGTGGCTTCAACCTCAGCGAAACCTGGGTTCAGGCTCCGATTAAATTAATTATCCAGTTAAAAGCAAATAGACAGGTAAAAGAAAACGCAAATCGAACTATGGCTAGGGTAAGAGTATCCTCCACTACAAGATCCTTAAATGAAATACTGGACTGCGATTTAGCAATATAGTTAGAAATTCTTGTATTACTTATTATTTTGATTTCCTATTTATTTACTATATTGATTGCAATAAAATCTTTATTCATTTATTCATAAGTTTTTTTTGAGTGGTTAGCAACTTCTATTTTTTTGTCCCGTGCTTCTTATTCGTTTCGGGTCGGAAAATAGAAAAGTTGGGTGAATCAAAAACCCCAAGGAGGTTCATGGCCAAGGGTAAAGAGGTCCGAGTAAGGGTTATTTTGGAATGTACTAGTTGTGTTCGAAAGGGTGTTAATAAGGAATCAAGGGGTATTTCCAGATATATTACTCAAAAGAATCGACACAATACACCCAGTCGATTGGAATTGAAAAAATTCTGTCCCTATTGTTACAAGCATACACTTCATGGGGAGATAAAAAAATAGATAGAGTCAAGCCGCGTGCTTTTGTGTCACCCTTCCAAGGGACATGAAAAAAGAATCTAGATATATATCTAGATTATTTCATATATTTAAATAAAAACAAAAAAATAAATCTAGACAAACCAAATCCTATAATTGATTCTATAAATCATTTTTTGATTTCATCGAAATGGGATTTTAGGGATAAGGAATAAACAAATTATGGATAAAACCAGGCGACTTTTTCTTAAATCCAAGCGATCTTTTCGTAGGCGTTTGCCCCCGATCCAATCGGGGGATCGAATTGATTATAGAAACATGACTTTAATTAGTCGATTTCTTAGTGAACAAGGAAAAATATTATCTAGACGGGTGAATAGATTGACCTTAAAAGAACAACGATTAATTACTATTGCTATAAAACAAGCTCGTATTTTATCTTCGTTACCTTTTCTTAATAACGAGAAACAATTTGAAAGAAGTGGGTTGACCGCTAGACCTCCCGGTCTTCGAACCAGAAAAAATAGGCTTACTCTTCAATTAAATAAAAATTCCAATCCGAAATCCGAACTCAAACACAGATGGATGTTTTGTTCAAAAAATCTGCGAAGCAGCCGTGCCGTAAGAAAGAAAAAGAATTGGGAAAGAAAAATAAAATCAATCTTTTTTTTTATTGAGCGTGTTCGCTCATTTTGACGACTTTATCATATTATTTCTACTCTACCTTCCTCTTACTGGAGTTCATTCTCCAGAGAACTCCGTTTAAAAATTATAATGGATTCCTTCCAATTTCCTTATTTTAGAATCTCATTGGAAATCATATAAAGACAATTCCTATTTGATATAGCTATTTGTGCAAGTATCTTACGATTAAGAACCAACTGCGCCTTATACAGATTGTATATTAATCTACTATAACTATAGGATACCTGATTTCCGCGAATTACTGCATTTATTCGGGTGATCCACAAACGACGAAAATCCCTTTTTTTCCTATCTCTATCGCGATGAGCCGAAACCAAAGCTCTTATTTTCTGTTGAGTAATTGTTCGGCTAAGTCGTGAATGAGCCCCGCGAAAGCTTGATACAAATAAACGCATTTTTGTTCTACGTCTCCGAGCTATATATCCTCGTCTAATTCTGGTCATTGAATAAATGAAACTTTGATGAATAACTAATTGATTTCCTTTCTTTCAGTTATTCTTTTCCCCTTTCCTAGTCTATTAATAACAAAACGGACTCTTCCAATTTATAAAAAAAAAATTCCAATGGCTTTTGCTACTCTAACCTTCCCGACCACGCTTTTATCTTTTGTCGAGGCATTGGAAAGAAAATAGTAAAAAAAAGTAGTAAATAGATAAAGAAATTGTGGGTTCCGTCGTCTCTATGATTACTTCTTAAACGGTGAGGCCCTCTCTATACACCGGAGCCCCTTCCTTCATTTAATCAATTCTATTGGTAACTTGTACAGTTACCACTCTTCGGCTCTACCCATGAATTTTCTAGTAATAGGTCTTTCATAACGAGATAGACCTTATACAGTAACGGTATTTAATTATGAAGATTGGTGGGGTAGCTGACCTTGTTAGTCCGTTCTTGCAAGAGTAGAAAGATAATCTTTCTGCTTTTTTATAGTATTTCCCCCGCTTAATGGATAACTATTTGTTACCAATGGGGAATTCTTTCTCACCTTAAATTGAAAATTGAGGTGGTGGAATTTGCGCCAGTGGAAACCATAAATTTTATACACAATAGAAAGATATGATAGATGATCTTTTTTTAGATAGTGAATGGAGTTCTTCTTCTTCTATTCTATCCGATTCACATTTACTGATCATTGATACTTAAAAAAGGTTTTCTTTCTTTTGTTTTGTCTCAGCCCATGATTGAAACGAGTCGCACATACACCCTTGTACATGTTCCTCGGCGCTGAGGGCATCCCCGCAGAGCGGGGGATTTGGTAACATTTCTGATTGGCTGTCTTGGGTTTCTAATAAGTTGTTTAATAGTTGGCATGCTGAATTATCCATTATGGGCTGGTTTAGATCGATCCTAACCGGATGATTATGAATTTCTTCTGTTTAATAGAATATTAAACCCGTAAGAAGTGACTGCTCTGTTTTATCCAACCGCTACAAGATCAACAAGTCCATGAGCTTGGGCTTCTGTTGCTGACATAAAAGTATCCCTTTCCATGTCTTCGGATACAACCCATAAGGGCTTGCCCGATCTTTGTACATAAACCATTGTAAGGATTTCGCGCAGTCTCAGTAGTTCTTCCGTATCCAGGATAAATTCTCCCGTTTGTGCCCCATAAAAAGCACCAATAGGTTGATGGATCATGACCCTGATGATATATTATAACATAATAAAAGGTTCCTCTATCTCGCACGATTCGACGAGGGGAAGAGATAAAGAAAAAGATAGAATTGAACAACCGTACGGGCACTTTTTCGCATTGCATACGGCTCGCCAATGGAATTTTCTTTTTACCTTCATCAAACAAGGATAAAAAGGGGTTCTATTATACCCAGATGGGTAAATGATCCAATTACCACCCTTCTTTTTTTTTTGAGGAGTTCAAAAATACTATGATGGCTCCGTTGCTTTATATATTTATTTCGTTTGTGATTCAGCAATCCCAAAGTTTCTTTTTTTTCAAATCAAAATAAAAAAAGAAGATTTTTTTGATTTATTTCTTTTTTTATTTTCGTACTCTTTCATACCATAAATCTTGTTAAGAACCTTCCGGCGTGAAAAAGGTTTGTGGCGCTGCAATAGGCCTCCGATAGGTAAGATAAACTCGGAATACCCATTCTTTATCTCATACTACTGCTTCGATACATAATCAAATATTTTGAAAAAAAAAAAAAACACTAACAATTTTCATATCGAATTCGAAGTGCCATGCTATTATTACTTAATATTAAGAATTCATATGGCGAAGGCATAGTCTTCTTTTTTCTCTCAAATAAAAACTCATTGGCGCCAAGCGTGAGGGAATGCTAGACGTTTGGTACTTGCTCCAGCGGCCAGGAGAAAAGACCCCATGGAGGCGGCCAATCCCATGCATATTGTCTGTACATCGGGTCGCACAAATTGCATAGTATCATAAATTGCTATCCCGGGTATTACCCATCCGCCAGGAGAGTTGATAAATAAATACAAATCCTTGGTCTCGTTCTCTATACTGAGATATACCATAATACCAATAAGTTGATTCGAGATATCGCTCTCAACCATTTGACCTAAAAAAAGTAATCTTTCTCGATAAAGTCGGTTGATTAGGATAAAACTGTATCCCTTTGGAGCCGTACAGGCATCTTTTGATGCATACGGTTCAACAAAACTTGCGAAAAACAAATCAATGTGTAGCTCCTAGCCCCTTTCCTTTCTTTTTTCCTCGCTTGTATCGAGGGGCTTTTCTTCCGGTTTTCAAGAACGATGAGTTTAGCCGGTTTTCTAGACCTATAATATTCTAATATAAAAAAGCAATTCACTAAACTTATCGACTTATCGAACTAACTTTTCATTGATGTATTTTTTCATCGAGATCCGATCCAAAAATCACGATGCCATTTTCTTGTTCCTGAATTGAATGGGCTTCTTCCATTTTTTTAGGTTTATGCTCTACTCCGAGTAAGGATTCGCCCGATTTTGATTTGCACATATAGGACAAATGACCCCAATACTACGTCTCTTTTTTGCTATGACTTCCCCCTTTTTTAAATTCATTTCTTTCATGTCTTCCGCCAAATATTTGACATATTCATCATATTTAGTATTCCGTTGATTAACAGTTTGAGATCGCTTTTCGAATAAAGGAATCATTTATGATATAAGTAATAATCATAGATATATTACCAATTGAATTGGGTTTTTCTAAACGGAGCCTGGATACCTCATTTTATTGGTCCAGCCAAGACGACCATAAAATTGATTTATTGCTAATATTAATCTGGATGCTTCCTCACGAAATAGATCTAATTGCACTTCATTGCATTTCACGCTACAAATTTTTGATAATTCAATCAATTTTTTGGGCGAAACAGAGGATATCTCGATCGGGGGAGAGAACGGGGAAATCCCATATGACCCAATAGATCTGACAAGTCGCACTATATGTCAACCCAAGATGGATGCTTGTCTCCGGGACTTCGATAAGGTACTTTTGGAACACCAATAGGCATAAAATGAAAGAAAAATGAATTAAGTACTCTAGTTCACTTTGATGTGGAAGCGTAATAATGGGCTTCTTGTCTTACTACTCGTGGCCGTTATCTTAGTTTATACATAGATTGACGAAGTTCATAAAATAAAGGAAAATTATTACGAATAAGTCTTTTGAATGATGACCAAATATGGATCCATTCGCTCATAGAAAAGGGAATCAACCCCCATTGCGTATTGGTACTTATCGAGTATAGAATAGATCTGCTTCTCTTTTTTCCTACGAAACGAACTCTTCCATTATTACTAAAAGAATAGAACAAATATTAATTTGAATCCCTTTTTCGAGATAATCCCCTGAAAAAAGGGGTACATAGCATAGTTTTTTTTCAATGCAATAAAGTTACATAGTGTCTATTTTTTATTAATAAAGGGGTAGTCCCATGGGTTTGCCTTGGTATCGTGTTCATACCGTCGTATTGAATGATCCCGGTCGTTTGATTTCTGTCCATATAATGCATACAGCCCTGGTTGCGGGTTGGGCCGGTTCAATGGCTCTATATGAATTAGCTGTTTTTGATCCCTCCGATCCCGTTCTTGATCCAATGTGGAGACAAGGCATGTTCGTTATACCCTTCATGACTCGTTTAGGAATAACCGATTCATGGGGTGGTTGGAATATTACAGGGGGGACGGTAACGAATCCGGGTATTTGGAGTTACGAAGGTGTAGCGGGGGCACATATTGTGTTTTCCGGCTTGTGCTTCTTGGCAGCTATCTGGCATTGGGTATATTGGGATCTAGCAATATTTGTTGATGACCGTACAGGAAAACGTTCTTTGGATTTGCCTAAAATCTTTGGAATTCATTTATTTCTCTCAGGAGTGGCTTGCTTTGGTTTTGGGACATTTCATGTAACAGGATTGTATGGTCCTGGAATATGGGTGTCTGACCCGTATGGACTAACTGGAAAGGTACAATCTGTAAATCCAGCATGGGGTGTGGAAGGTTTTGATCCTTTTGTTCCAGGAGGAATAGCCTCTCATCATATTGCGGCAGGGACATTGGGCATATTAGCAGGCTTATTCCATCTCAGTGTCCGCCCGCCACAACGCTTATACAAAGGATTACGTATGGGCAATATTGAAACCGTTCTTTCCAGCAGCATCGCTGCTGTCTTTTTTGCAGCGTTTGTTGTTGCTGGAACTATGTGGTATGGGTCAGCAACTACCCCCATCGAATTATTTGGTCCCACCCGTTATCAATGGGATCAGGGATACTTTCAGCAAGAAATATATCGAAGAGTCAGTGCTGGACTAGCCGAAAATCAAAGTTTATCAGAAGCTTGGTCTAAAATTCCTGAAAAATTAGCTTTTTATGATTACATCGGAAATAATCCTGCGAAAGGGGGATTATTCAGAGCGGGTTCAATGGATAACGGGGATGGAATAGCTGTCGGGTGGTTAGGACACCCTATATTTAGAGATAAAGAAGGGCGTGAACTTTTTGTACGTCGTATGCCTACTTTTTTTGAAACATTTCCAGTTGTTTTGGTAGACGGAGATGGAATTGTTAGAGCCGACGTTCCTTTTCGAAGGGCAGAATCGAAGTATAGTGTCGAACAAGTAGGTGTAACCGTTGAGTTCTATGGTGGCGAGCTGAATGGCGTGAGTTATAGTGATCCTGCTACTGTGAAAAAATATGCTAGACGTGCTCAATTGGGTGAAATTTTTGAATTAGATCGTGCTACTTTGAAATCCGATGGTGTTTTTCGTAGCAGCCCAAGGGGTTGGTTTACTTTTGGACACGCTTCATTTGCTCTGCTTTTCTTCTTCGGACACATTTGGCATGGTGCTAGAACCCTGTTCAGAGATGTTTTTGCTGGTATTGACCCGGATTTGGACGCTCAAGTGGAATTTGGAGTATTCCAAAAACTTGGAGATCCAACTACAAGAAGACAAGTAGTCTGATGCAGCATTGCTCTGCTATTTTAGTTTCTCGCTTCTGCTTCTATTTTCGATTTGTGCTTTTTATTTTCAATTTTAAATAAGGTATAAGGTACTGGAGAAATCTGGATTTAAATCGCCGCCCTTTTTAATTCTTTTTTTCTTTAATCCGGGGATGATCCCAAATAAACAGGTATGGAAGCTATAATTGGAAACCACGATCGAATTTATGGAAGCATTGGTTTATACATTCCTCTTAGTCTCGACTCTAGGGATCATTTTTTTCGCTATCTTTTTTCGAGAACCGCCTAAAGTTCCAACTAAAAAAACAAAATGATTTTTTTTTATCTCAATTGAAGTAATGGGCCTCCCAATATTGGGAGGCCCATTACTTCTACTTCAACTAGTCCCCGTGTTCCTCGAATGGATCTCTTAGTTGTTGAGAGGGTTGCCCAAAAGCGGTATATAAGGCATACCCAGTAAAACTTACAAGTAACCCAGATATAGAGATGGCGACTAGGGTTGCTGTTTCCATTATTATAGAATTTCAAGACCACACTGGATCCATGATAAGATCGTTTATTTACAACGGAATGGTATACAAAGTCAACAGATCTCAATCAATACAAAATAGGATTTATGGCTACACAAACAGTTGAGGGTAGTTCTAGAGCTCGTCCAAAAAGAACTTCTGCAGGGGGGTTGTTGAAACCCTTGAATTCGGAATATGGTAAAGTAGCTCCTGGATGGGGAACTACTCCTTTGATGGGTGTCGCAATGGCTTTATTTGCGGTATTCCTATGTATTATTTTGGAGATTTATAATTCGTCCGTTTTACTGGACGGAATTTCACTGAATTAGAATAAAATTTACAAGGATCACAAAATACTACCTTTTAAATAAGCATTTAGGTATCGGATTTTGATTTTAGTTGATTGGTAGTTCGACCGCGAATTTTTTATTTCTGTATTTCCGGAATATGAGTGTGCGACTTGTTCGAATTGATCCTATTGATAGTACAGAGCATAGGTCTGTCGTCTTGATCGAGATGGTTTTACCCCGTCGGATATTCATTCTAGTATCTGGAGCACGGAATATATGAAATAGATCACGAAGTATTCGAACTATGATTCATACTTAATATTAAGACCCCTTGGCCGGATTCCAAAAATTTTTCCAAAGGAAAATTTTTCAATTTCAAGATTTTTCTTCTTTCAAATTCCCCATTTCTGCTTTTATTTTACTCAAAGCACAAACTTGAATAAATGATGATCCAAGGGTTCTTACTCATGGAATCTTTGGACTTAGTTTGAAAGTTTTATTGAATCATCGTGGTTCTAGTATGAATCTGAGGTTTCAATTGATTCATAGGGTCTTAACAAGAAAATTCCTATCAATAATAAAGAAAACAAAAGTAAAGCTGCATTACATACAACTCAAAATAACAAATCAAAGAAAATGAAATAGGTAAATAGAAGAATCAAGAGGCCTGTAACGATCAACATAAAGATAAGTGAGTCGACTTGATTTTTTGGCATTCTAATTATAACCACAACACAAATAATAGCTTTCTTTTTTTTATTCTTTCGTATTTTTAGATAAGATTGAATCAAAAAATTAAGAAGTTTCCAATTTTCTATTCCATACCAGTATTGGGGTGGTTTTGTTTGAGCCGTACGAGATGAAATTCTCATATACGGTTCTCAGAGGGGAGTTCTCTTGGTTTACCTATCTCAATAAAGTCTACGATTGGTTCGAAGAACGTCTCGAGATTCAGGCGATTGCAGATGATATAACTAGTAAATACGTTCCTCCTCATGTCAACATATTTTATTGTCTGGGAGGAATTACGCTCACTTGTTTTTTTACAAGTAGCTACAGGGTTTGCTATGACTTTTTACTACCGCCCGACCGTTACTGAGGCTTTTGCCTCTGTTCAATACATAATGACGGAAGTTAACTTCGGGTGGTTAATTCGATCGGTTCATCGATGGTCGGCAAGTATGATGGTCCTAATGACAATCCTGCACGTATTTCGTGTGTATCTCACGGGGGGTTTTAAAAAACCTCGCGAATTGACTTGGGTTACAGGTGTGGTTCTGGCTGTATTGACCGCATCTTTTGGTGTAACAGGTTATTCTTTACCTTGGGACCAAATTGGGTATTGGGCAGTCAAAATTGTAACAGGCGTGCCCGAAGCAATTCCGGTAATAGGATCGCCTTTGGTAGAGTTATTACGCGGAAGTGCTAGTGTGGGACAGTCCACTTTGACTCGTTTTTATAGTTTACACACTTTTGTATTACCTCTTCTTACTGCCGTATTTATGTTAATGCATTTCCTAATGATACGTAAACAAGGTATTTCTGGCCCTTTATAAAATTTTATAAAATCTAGATTATAGCGATTTGTAATCAACCCTTTATCTTATTACTTGGGGGAGGAACAATAATATTTCATTGCTACAAATATGGATTATTGACAAAGAATAAGACATGTAGTTGGAAATTTCCCCTCAACTCCATGGACTATTTATTTGACATGAATGAAATGAATAGTTGACGGGAATTCTCCGAAGAGAAAATGGATTATGGGAGTGTGTGACTTGAACTATTGATTGGGCCGTGCAGAAATATGTCTTTAATCTGCTACATTGGAATTCGCGACCAAATGTGTCTTTGTTCCAACCGGCACCCATAGAGAGGATAGGTTGGTTCGATTGAAAAGAATCTTTTCTATGATCAGCCCCAAGCATGCCGCGCATGAGCAGGCTCCGTAAGATCCAGTAGAATAAGCGATGTGGCATAATCTAGATTATGTTTTAGCTAGATTCTAGATTACTTACTTAATAGTATGGAAATGCATTCATTTCTTCTGCACCGATCCCGATTTATGATACTATTGGAGTGAAACAAGGGGTCTAAAGAAGAGCAGCGGCTAGACTATATTAGTAACAAGTAAATCCTTTGTACGCGAAAAAGAAAAATCTCAGCTCGATCTTTTTTTTTCTTTTTTTTTTGATAAGGGTGAATCACAAGGGCTGAGACGACCCAGAAAGCTCTTGATCATGATCAATTTTGTAAGCCTACTTGGGTATGGAGCATGCACCTGTAAGAACCGAATTCCTTGCAATTGATAGTTGCAACTTCGTAAAATGGAATCCGGTAATTTTACATATAGAATCATCCCGATATGCGTAAAATATAGATTTTCGAAAATCTATATTTTTTTTTTTTCTCTATTTCTTTTTTATATGTATCCTTTTAGTTTGGTTGATTCTTGCTCGAGCCGGATGATGAAAAATTATCATGTCCGGTTCTTTGGGGGGATGGATCTAGAAGAATTCGCCTATCCCAATAACAAAAAAACCTGACTTGAATGATCCTGTATTAAGGGCTAAGTTGGCTAAGGGTATGGGTCATAATTATTATGGAGAACCCGCATGGCCCAACGATCTTTTATATATTTTTCCAGTAGTAATTCTAGGTACTATTGCATGTAACGTAGGCTTAGCGGTTCTAGAACCATCAATGATTGGTGAACCCGCGGATCCATTTGCAACTCCTTTGGAAATCTTACCCGAATGGTATTTCTTTCCCGTATTTCAAATACTTCGTACAGTACCCAATAAGCTGTTGGGTGTTCTTTTAATGGTTTCAGTACCTACGGGATTATTAACAGTACCTTTTTTGGAAAATGTTAATAAATTCCAAAATCCATTTCGCCGCCCCGTAGCGACAACCGTCTTTTTGATTGGTACCGCAGTGGCCTTGTGCTTGGGTATTGGAGCAACATTACCTATTGAAAAATCCCTAACTTTAGGTCTTTTTTAAATTGATTCAATTGTAAAATATCATGACGTGTGTATCTAGGGAGTAGTCACTTCAAAGTGAATTCTCCCTAGATACTTCTATTCAATTGAATTCCGGTCTGACTATATAGACGGGTCTAAAGGTGCAAAGCCATTTCAATTTTCTCTTTTTTTTTTTTCGGTAAATCAATTGTGAAATGCTTTTTTATTTCTTTTCTAGAATACTCATTATCTGCTTTACATCTTCTATGCGAAAGTGTTCAATTTTCATAAGGTCTTCTTGACGCGTATTCAAAAGGTCGAATAATGTATGTATATTGGACTTTTTGAGACAATTATAGATCCTGGGAGACATTTCTGATTGGTCAATAAAAATAGATTTCAATGCGATTTCTTTTTTCTTTTTCGTTAGTTTAGCCAATCTATCATGAAAAGTAAAAAAGGGTAAAGTAACCTTGTATTCATTGTTCTCTAAATGTAAGTTTTCGTCTTCTGCCTGGAGAAAGGGAATAAATAAATCAATCAAACTCCGGGAGGCTTCATGAAGTGCTTCTTTAGGAGTTAAACTTCCGTTTGTCCATATTTCTAGAAAAAGGATCTCTTGTTTTTCATTGCCATTCCCATAAGACTGAATACTATGATTTGCATTTCGAACAGGCATGAATACAGCATCTATAGGATAACAATTTCCGTCTTGAAAGGTATTTGGCGTTTTTATATTATATCCTCGACTCCTCTCGATTTGTAATCCAATAGACAAATCAATTGGTTCTGTTAGGCTAGCTATGTGCTGCGTATTATCAACGATTTCCACAGAAGGCGGCAAGAGGATGTCTTGAGCAGTTACATATCCCGGGCCTTTGACACAAATAAGCGCGTCACAAGTTCCATAAAGATTACTTCTCAATACAATATCTTTCAAATTCATTAAAATTTCATGTACCGATTCTTGAATACCCACTATGGTAGAATATTCGTGTGGAATTTTCTCAGATTTTGCGCGTGTAATACATGTTCCTTCTATTTCTCCAAGCAAAACTCTTCGCATGGCAATGCCTATTGTGTCGGCTTGACCTTTCATAAGGGGAGACAAAATAAAGCGCCCATAATAAAGACGCTTACTGTCTGCTCTTGATTCAACACACTTCCACTGCAGTGTCCGAGTAGATACTTTTACTTTCTCTCGAACCATAGTAATATTATTTGTCAGATCATTGAGTCATTTATTTCTCTTGAAATCTCTTCAATGTTTATTTCTACACCCGTCTTTTTTAGGGGGTCTGCAACCATTGTGTGGCATAGGGGTTACATCCCGTACGAAATTTAAAAGGATACCGCTTCTACGAATAGCTCGTAATGCCGCATCTCTTCCGAGACCAGGACCCTTTATCATGACTTCTGCTCGTTGCATACCTTGATCCGCTACTGTTCGAATAGCATTTCCTGCTGCGGTTTGAGCAGCAAAAGGCGTACCTCTTCTTGTACCCCTGAATCCACAAGTACCGGCCGAGGACCAAGAAATTACCCGACCCCGGACATCTGTAACAGTCACAATGGTGTTGTTGAAACTTGCTTGAACATGAATAACGCCCTTTGGTATTCGACGTCCACTTTTACGTGAACCAATCCGTCCCGGCCTACGTGAACCACTTCTTGGTGGAGATTTTGCCATATTTGATCATTTCATAAATATAAGTCAGAGATATATGGATATATCCATTTCATGTCAAAACCGATCTTTTATTTTGATTTGTTCATCGGTTACTTTCTAAAGTCCCTTTTCGAAAGATTATCCTTGTCTTTGTTTATGTCGCGGGTTGGAACAAATTACTAGAATCCGTCCCCTCCTGCGGATCAGTCGACATTTTTCACAAATTTTACGAACTGAAGCCCTTATTTTCATAATTGTTATTCCTTAAATGAATTTCGAATCTATTTATTGGAAGAAAATAAGTTTCTTGAAATTTTCGCGATCCCCCTGAAAGGAATGTTGAAAAATCACCTAATCACTCAAATCCTTTTGTGTAGTCTATATATTATTATTATATCCTCCAGTTGAATCATAACGACTTCCTTCAAATTTGCCTCTAGCCACCGGGAGTATATGTATAGGGAGTATATGTATAATAGTATATGTAGAAAACGGGTCGGATCCCTCCTGAAACATAATCTAGAATCTTACTTCGCTCTCTAAACTATCTAAAAGAACCCGGAGCATACCTTTGGTAAGTTATTCGGTAATTAAACCTCGAGGAATCCTCCCCCTTTTTTTCTCACAACACAAAAGTAAGCTCCAAATACAATTCGGATAGAAGAATAATTACCATATATAACACAAAATTTCTCCACCGATTCTTTCTAGTCGAGCCGCTCGGTCTGTCATTATACCCCGAGAAGTAGAGAGAATTACAATCCCCATCCCATCTAAAATTCTAGGAATTCGTCGATAGTTAAAATAGATTCGTAGACCGGGTCGACTGATTCGTTTTAAATTTAAAATGGGTCTATACGGCCCTTTCCTATTCCTTCGATGTCGTAGGGTTAAAACCAAAAACTCTGTTTTGTTTTCCACGAGTTTCCTTGCGTTTTCGATAAAACCCTCTCGCAAAAGGATTTTAACAATGTTTTCGGTGATGTTAGTAGATGCTATTCGAACCGTTCCCTTTCTATTCATGTCAGCATTTCGTATAGAAGTTATTATGTCAGCAATAGTGTCCTTGCCCATGATAAACTTAAATTTTTGTTGCTTCCGAATTTTGATATAATCAACATGTTCTTTTTTTATGAAAATTATTAAAAGTATATGCGTGAGACATACTCTACTAAAATTTGATTTATCTATTTGATTTATCTATTTGATTTTCATACTATCACTATATCGCGGTCCCCCTTATAATACTTCAGGTGCTAATGAAACTATTTTAGTAAAATTCAACTGTCTCAATTCCCGGGCGATCGCACCAAAAACCCGAGTTCCCTTTGGATTTCCTTCTTGATCAATGACAACTGCAGCATTGTCATCGTACCGTATTATCATACCGTTATCACGTCTGAGTTCTTTACAAGTACGTACAATTACAGCTCTGATCACTTCTGATCTTTCTAGAGGCGTATTGGGTACTGCTTCCTTGATCACAGCAACAATAACGTCACCAATATGAGCATATCTACGATTACTGGCTCCTATGATTCGAATACACATCAATTCTCGGGCACCGCTATTGTCTGCTACATTCAAATGGGTTTCAGGTTGAATCATATCGTTTTTTGAGTCCGTTTTTTTAATGTTTAATTTAAAGTAAAGCACTGAAAGGACGAAGTAAAAAAAAAAAAGAAAAAAAAAGGAAGACCCGCATTTTTTTATACTCAAGATTGATTTCCTTTGTTTCGACATTCCTATCCCGAAATAATGAATTGAGTTCTTATAGGCATTTTGGACGCCGCTATTGAAATAGCCTTTCGAGCTATATTTTCAGCTACTCCACTCATTTCATAAAGTATTCTACCCGGTTTAACGACGGCTACCCAATATTCAGGGGATCCTTTACCGGACCCCATACGGGTTTCCGTGGGTCTTAGTGTAACTGGTTTGTCTGGAAAGATACGTACCCATATTTTTCCACCGCGCCGTACATTTCGCGTCATTGCTCGGCGCCCCGCTTCGATTTGTCTAGATGTGATCCAAGCGGGTTCAAGTGCTTGAAGAGCATATCTGCCGAAACTAATATGATTACCTCGATAAGATATCCCTTTCATTCTTCCTCTATGTTGTTTACGGAATCTTGTTCTTTTGGGGTTATAATTGATGGTTCTTTCTCAATGCCATCTCTACTACAGAACTGGACATGAGAGTTTCTTCTCATCCAGCTCCTCGCGAATGAAAGGACTAAAAAAGATTTTATCAAGATATAGGGGGATTTAATAAATAATATACTGAAGCATAGGATTTTTTGAAAGTTCATCTAATTAATCTATTCGAAATTTGTATATCATGTTTAGATATAGAATTGAAACATTTATGTTCTATTTATAGATAATCTCAATGTCTTTTTTTTATCGTTATAACAAATCTTTATTTTGTTTTGCCTTTTACCATATCGGATCGATCAAAATGAATCAATCCAATAAAATCAAAAAAATCAAATAAACCTTTCGCGGGCGAATATTTACTCTTTCAATAGCTATTTCAGTTGTAGGGTTAGTTCATGACCTCTACGAATAAAAGAATAGTTTAGTTCCTGGGTTCGTTTCGCCATCCCACCCAATAAATCATTAAGATTCATTTCCAATAGAATCTTCTTTATTCACGGGTTCCGTCGTTCCCATTGCTTCTCGATTAATGGTTAGGTCTGAATTCTCCAACGGAGCCCTTAATGAAATTTTTTCTTAAGTCAATTTTCTCAGTTTTTATTGACTCGGGGCTCTTTATTTTTTTTGTTCTATGAGCGGATTCATCTAGTTAGGGATGAATCATTATTGATGCTGTATTACACTGTTTTTTCTGAGATGACTTACAGACCTTACATATTGGAATCTTATATCATTGATATTTTCTTTCTCTCTTTCTCTCATCCTTCCATTTATCCGCATGCTTTTCGATTTTCTTTCATAACTTAGAACTTCACAACCTACAATCAGATTGGGTTTTTATGTTTATGCAAATTTCAGTTGCTACAACGATATGACCACTCTATTATATCTTGACTGGTTCTTTGGATTCAGATAATACGAAGCAATGAGTTGGTTATTAGTGCTATAGTTATTAGTTCATACTACAGGACGGTCCATTTTTGGAATCCTAGCCCTAAAAAAAACCAACGAGTCGCACACTAAGCATAGCAATTATATAAAAAAATAAATCGAATTTTTATTCAACCCTATAGAATTGTGGAATTTCTCATTTTTGTTTTGATTGAAGATAAAAAGAGCTCGTTCTTTGTTTAGTTTATTTCCATTAATGGGGAGGCTCTAAAGACACGTAAACTTTTATTTTTTTTCGTCTACAAATATCCAAATTTTGATTCCCAATACCCCGTATATAGTTCGAACCGTATAGGAACAATAA
>JASUUL010000140.1:77500-92500 GCA_030449875.1 Aegle marmelos
AAGTGGAACTAAAGGTATGATCCAGGAATATTGATATGTATGTTCCATAAAATCAATAAAGTAATAATAATAGTTTTTTATTCTTAATTCAGTGTTTCTGATTCGCCGGTTCTTATCTCTTTTAAATTGAAAAGTAAAAGGATTAATAAAAAAATTAAGTTATTAAAATGAAAAACTTAAATAAAATTCGCTTTTTCTATTCATAGTTATTTTGAATCTTTCCCAACAACTTCAAAAAAAATGAAAAGTTAAAAGCAATCAAATGTTCTAACTAAGCTACTAGTAAAAAAAAAATAATTATTTTATACTTTATACTACGTAAGATTTTTAGGAAGATAGAGCAAATTCAAACTTCACTTATTATTCTCTAATTACACTAATTTATGTCCATAGATCAAGACGAAAGAATTACACAAAATTAAGTTTGATATAAATCATAGGCTGACCCCTATCGTTCCCCAATAAAAGTAAAAGACGGCTTATTCTTTGTTTATTCACAACCATTAACTAGTTCATCTCGGCACGTATTGATTGTCTACTATTATAATTATAATAAAAAATAAAAGACATTTAATAACCAATTACTAGACAAAAATGATTGGGTAGATAAAACCTGTTCGATGTATTTTTCATGGATAAATGTAGCATGCCGAAAATAGACAGAGATAAGGGCGGAAGGGCTTTTTTTATCAACTTCAACCAATTGATTTCTGTTATATGGCACAATCCGGCCTATAGATATCAATTGGAATAGGTATCTAAGGGTGCCGCCAATAACTCCGGAATACGAATTACTTTATTCTCCAATATTTAGGGAATAGAAATGGAAAAAATCCCTTATTCCATTTCTTTTTTGTTCTAGTAAGATTTTATGCCATTTTTGCATATTTCTATTTATTTATTTTTTCTATACACTAACTACCTTTAGAAAAAATAAACACATAATGAAATGAACCGTAAAACTCAAAAATGGTTTGTTTTAACAATAGATGTCTTTCACATCCAATTTGATCAATGAATAACCTTTTCTTTTTTGAATGGCAGTTCCAAAAAAACGTACTTCTATATTAAAAAAACGTATTCGTAAAAATATTTGGAAAAAGGGGGGGTACTGGGCAGCGTTGAAGGCTTTTTCGTTAGCGAAATCCCTTGCTACTGGGAATTCAAAAAGTTTTTTTTGTACAACAAATAAATAATAAAAAAAGGTTGAAATAATCTGAATCCTCCGGACTCCAAAATGAGTTAATTGTGTTTCGAATTTATACTATAGAATTTAGAAAAATCGAAAAAAGTAAGTAAACATTCCCTTTTGTAATGTTTTGTGATTTGTCTACTGAATTCGAAAATAAAAATAAAATAAAAAAAGTACTTTTTTTATTTGAAAACGGAATCAAGACAAACTAGAAAGTTTCACCTTTCTTTTTCTTTTTTTGATTCCCAGGATGGGGATTCTTATTTTCCCCATCACCCACCATAAACAATAAGAAATAAGAATTTTTTTGATTTTCTATAATACGTCCAGCCCAATACCTAATTGATTTGATCAATCCTAGGACAAATTAATAGTGAAAAAAAAAACGAAAGAAACCCTTTTTGAGTTGTTCCCTGGGGTGAAGTTAGAACTATTTAGTTACAGCCGTTACAAGGTTCTAGTTTATCAAAGAAGAAACTATGAAAGTGAAGTTAAATAAAACTGAAACCTTAAATAATTAAATAAAACAACAAAAGAAGGGGCGGAATCTTTAAATCGCCCCTTCAATGTTTTTAATAAGCATTCAAATTTCAAATTGATGAATCAAAATCCATTGAAATAGACTCTTTCAATCTCGACGATTGACTAATAATAGGTTATTATGATTTCGAGCAAGCCGCTATGGTGAAATCGGTAGACACGCTGCTCTTAGGAAGCAGTGCTAGAGCATCTCGGTTCGAGTCCGAGTGGCGGCATAGCATCTTTAAAAAGATATACAAAAAAAGTGCTCTAAGGAATTTCATTTATGATTTCCATTCTATATATTTGAGGTATTCTCGCTTTTCATTTTTTTTTTTTATGATCTTTTCAACTTTTGAGCGTATATTAACGCATATATCCTTTTCCGTCGTTTCAATTGGAATTACAATTTATTTAATAACCTTCTTAGTCGATGAAATCAGAGGGCTATATGCTTCATCAGAAAGGGGGATGACAGCTACCGCTTTCTGTCTAACAGGATTATTAATCACCCGTTGGGTTTACTCGAGACATTTCCCATTAAGTGATTTATATGAATCATTAATCTTTCTTTCATGGAGTTTATCTATTATTCATAAGATTTTTGATTTGAAAAATAATCAAAATCATTTAAGCGCTATAACGGCACCAAGTGCTTTTTTTACCCAAGGCTTTGCGACTTCGGGTTTTTTAACCAAAATGCATCAATCCGGAATATTAGTACCCGCTCTCCAAGTCCAGTGGTTAATGATGCACGTAAGTATGATGATATTGGGCTATGCAGCTCTTTTATGTGGATCATTATTATCCGCGGCTCTTCTAGTCATTACATTTCGAAAAGTGATAAGGATTTTTTTGAAAAGAAAAAATTTGTTAAATGTAAATGGGTCATTTTGTTTCAGTGAAATCCAATACATGAACGAAAAAAATAATGTTTTTCTAAATAGTTTTTCCGCTAGAAATTATTACAGGTATCAAGTAATTCAACAATTGGATCGTTGGAGTTATCGTATTATTAGTTTAGGATTTATCTTTTTAACCACAGGTATTCTTTCGGGAGCAGTATGGGCTAATGAGGCGTGGGGGTCTTATTGGAATTGGGATCCAAAAGAAACTTGGGCATTTATTACTTGGACGATATTCGGGATTTATTTACATACTCGAACAAATACAAAATGGGAAGGTGTAAATTCTGCAATTGTGGCTTCTATGGGCTTTCTTATAATTTGGATATGCTATTTCGGAGTCAATCTATTAGGAATAGGGTTACATAGTTATGGTTCATTTAATTAACACCTATTTGAATTGAAGAAAGGGAAAGGGCTTGATGAATACAAACATAGGACAGTGCGGAGATCGAAACGAAACTTGGTGTTAGTGTAAGATGCCGAGAACCTTTTGAATCGCCGCACTGCTTGATTCAAAAGGTTCTTACAAAGACCTTTGGCGGTTGGTCACAAGTAAAATAAAATTGAAATTATTTTACTTCTTCTTTTTATTTAACTTAAACTTAAGAGTAAGAGAAGAAAAAGGATTTCTTTGTTCATTGGATAACGAACTTTTTTTAAAATCATGGGATTTCTTTTTGATTTTTTTTAGTCATGAAAACTATCTACAAAAAAAATTAGATATAATAGCTTCGGCCTTGTCCGCTGATAGTGAGAGAACGAAATCGGGATAAATACCAATACCTATTACAGGTAGAAGAATCGAGATCAAAACAAATAACTCCCGTGGTCCAGAATCAAAAAAATAAGAGTTTGGGGCATTAAATAGCTTGTACCCATAGAACATTTGCCGTAACATAGATAATGAATAAATAGGAGTTAATATCATTCCAATTGCCATTACAAAAGTGATTACTATTTTTGGCATTAAAAAAAATTTTTGGCTGGTAATTATTCCAAAAAATACTATCAATTCTGCAACAAAACCACTCATGCCGGGTAATGCAAGGGAGGCCATCGATAAGATACTGAATAGCGTGAAGATCTTTGGAATTGGTATAGCGAGTCCGCCCATTTCGTCTAGATAAGCAAAACGTATTCTATCATAACTCGTTCCTGCCAAGAAAAAAAGTGCAGCACTAATCAACCCGTGAGAAATTATTTGTAAAACGGCTCCATTGAGACCTGTATCGGTTATCGAGCCTATTCCTAGAATTATGAAACCCATATGAGATACAGAGGAATAGGCTATTCTTTTTTTTAAATTCCGTTGGCCGGGAGATGTTGAAGCTGCATAAATTATTTGCACGGTACCTACTATCATGAACCAGGGGGAAAATATAGAATGAGCGTGCGGTAATAGTTCCATATTGATTCGAATCAACCCATATGCTCCCATTTTTAATAAGATTCCGGCTAGAAGCATACAAGTACTGTAATGTGCCTCTCCGTGGGTGTCTGGTAACCACGTATGAAAGGGTATAATCGGCAATTTGACAGCAAAAGCAATCAAAAATCCAATATAGAATATTATTTCCAGTGCCACAGGATACGACTGATTAACTAATGTTTCCAAATTTAATGTTGGTTCATTGGAACCATATAAACCGATACCCAAAACTCCTATTAAAAGAAAAACGGAGCCTCCTGCCGTGTACAAAATAAATTTTGTGGCTGAATAAAGGCGTTTCTTTCCACCCCACACGGCCAGAAGTAGATAAACGGGAATTAATTCTAATTCCCACATGATGAAAAAAAGTAAAAGGTCCCGAGAAGAAAATGATCCTATTTGACCGCTGTACATCGCTAACATCAGGAAGTGGAATAGTCGGGAATTCAGAGTAACTGGCCGAGCCGCTAAAGTAGCTAAAGTGGTGATAAATCCCGTCAGTAAAATGGGTCCTATGGAAAGTCCATCTATTCCCAATCGCCAGTCAAACTCAAAAAAAGTGATCCATTTATAATCCTCTGACAGCTGTATTAATGGATCGTCCAATTTGAAATTATAACAGAATGCATAGGTCGTTAGAAGGAGTTCTAAGACACATATATATATTGTATATCCTCTAGTCACCTTATTTCCTCTCTGAGGGAGAAAAAAAATGAAAGAACCCGCGGCTATCGGAAAAACTACAATTAGTGTTAACCAAGGAAAATAATTCGTGGTAAAGACAAGATACACTTGGCCCAGAAAAACCCGTGCTCGAAACTCGAAAATAGAATATATTCGTATTTTTTTTGTCTTTTTCGAGTACGGGTTTTTGTCGGTAATCGGTAAAAAAAAAAAGAAACTGTATTCAAAACGGATTCAAGTGGGTTTTCGGGAACGTATCAATAAGCTAGACCCATGCTTCGGGTTGTTTCATGCCATAAATAAACTCGAACACTCAAGAAATCCGTTGGACAGGCGGATTCACATCGCTTACAACCAACACAGTCCTCTGTTCTTGGAGCAGAAGCAATTTGCTTTGCTTTACATCCGTCCCAAGGTATCATTTCTAATACATCCGTGGGGCAAGCTCGTACACATTGAGTACACCCTATACATGTATCATAAATCTTTACTGAATGTGACATTGGATCTATCTATTTTTGTTTTGAACTTTTTAATTTTCGATCTAGTCAATTTTGAAATGTCATATTTAAACACCAGATGAATCAATGATTTACCAGAATTTTGCTAATTAATCCACTTCTGGATCAAGGGAACAAAGATACTTTGATTTCTTCCAGTTTCACAAACAGGATCGAAATTAGGGCATATTATATATCCTAAATTGAATTTATGAATATTATGATTTATAAATACTACTTATTCAACAAAGTCGATTGATTGATACGCGTCGATTTTCTGTTACGATAAATTGACGAAACAATAGCTGATCCGATAGCTGCTTCAGCGGCTGCAATAGCTATAACAAAAATTGAAAAAATATCTCCTTTTAATTGTCGACTATCAAAAAAATCAGAGAATGTTACGAAATTTATATTAACTGCATTTAGTATAAGTTCAAGACACATCAAGGCCCGAACCATATTTCGGCTCGTAATCAAGCCATAGATACCAATCGAAAATAAATAGGCACTCAAAACAAGTACATGCTCGAGCATCATTAACCAACTCCGTACCAATTTCGATTCATTTCAATCTGAACAATAATAATAATGCAAGTGATTTGGTTGCTTAGAATATACCAGGTACGGAACAAAAGAATCTATTTGGTAATAGATCGAATCAAAAAAATTCGATTTTGATTTTCTATTGATCTGGGAATAGTATTCAACTATACTTTACAAGGATTTAAGGGAAATGAATGTGATAACACATAAAAAAGTAAAATTGGGATTGCTGTTCCTAGTTATCTAGTTATAAAGATTTGTTATTGACGCGCCACGGCAATTGCACCTATTAAAGCAACTAAAAGAATTATTGAAACGAGTTCAAATGGAAGAAAATAGTCTGTTGATAAATGAATTCCAATTTGTTGACTATTACTTATCAAATCTTGTTCAATAATCTGGTTGGCTCGTGTAGTCCAAATAATCCCGTACCACGACGTATCTAGAATAGTAGTGATTAACGAAAAAAAAATACTTGTACAAACCAGGGAAGTAAGACCATCGCCAATATTCCAAAGATTCAACTCAAAATCTTTGGAATAGTCTGAGCCGTTCATGAACATTACAGCAAATATGATTAAAACATTTACAGCTCCCACGTAAATAAGGAGTTGCGCGGCAGCTACAAAATGGGAATTTGATAGAATATAGAATAATGATATACAAACAAGAACCAATCCCAAGGAAAAGGCAGAATAAATTGGGTTGGTAAATAATACCACTCCCAGACCTCCTAATATAAGACCCGATCCCAGAAAAACTAAAAGAAAATCGTGTATTGGTCCAGGCAAATCCATTATATTAAAATAGGAGATAAATAAATCGAAATCTTTTTCATGACCTTATTGAGCCGACCAGGAAAAATTATTTATGAGACATTCTCAATTCCAATTCAATGAAATTCTAATCTACTAAGTGGGAATTGATGCGGATACAGTTCTGGGATCAATTTCGTTCTTTTCGTTATTCTAAATGGCAATTTGAAATTGAAGCTATATAGAGTTCGAAAAAGCTTCTGTCTATATATTATTTCATTTCAATACAAATTGAGTTGTACTTCTCATCAACCAATCAAAAGTTGGGATTTGGAGTTATTGACCAAGCCAAAAAACAACCTTATCCCTTTATACCAACTATACCAAAACTGAACCTTAGTAATTCGAAATTCAAAAGGTTTAGACGTTTTTTCGTTGAGGCGAATTCAAGACTGTTCGAATTGTAAAATCGTCAATTACTGACATTGGTAAACGACCTAAAGCAATTTGATTATAATTCAATTCGTGACGGTCGTAAGTAGCAAGTTCATATTCTTCAGTCATTGATAAACAATTTGTTGGACAATACTCAACGCAGTTACCACAAAAAATACAAATTCCAAAATCAATACTGTAATTAAGCAATCGTTTCTTTCGAATATCTGTTTCAAATTTCCAATCAACAACAGGCAGATCTATAGGACATACTCGAACGCATACTTCACAAGCAATACATTTATCAAATTCAAAATGGATTCGACCACGAAAACGCTCCGATGTGATTAATTTTTCATAAGGATATTGAATAGTTACAGGTAAACGATTTGCTTGGGATAAAGTAATCATGAAACTTTGACCAATGTACCTTGCAGCTCGTATTGTTTGTTGACCATAATTCATGAAACCTGTTACCATAGGAAACATATTGTGAATATCTATGAATGTTTTGAGTTTTTTTCTTTCTCTTGTTTGAGACAAGTATCGAATATTGTATTCCTTTTTTTTATTTATCTTTATAGCTATAGCGAAAGGAGTTGGGAAGAAGTTGTTAATAATAGATTACCGAGAGAAATAGGTAAAAGAAATTTCCAGCCAAGATTTAATAGTTGGTCCATTCTTAGTCTCGGTAAAGTCCACCTTGTTGCAATAGGAATGAACAAGAACAAATAAGTTTTAGCTAATGTAATAAAGATACCAATGGTCGTTCCAAAGATTCCATCCGCTTTATTTATTTCAACCAGCCCAGGAACAAATATGTATGGAATGGAAAGATTCGAACCTCCCAAGTAAAGAACTGTTACAAATAATGAGGAAACTAATAGATTTAGATAGGAAGCAACGTAAAATAAACCAAATTTGATTCCTGAATATTCGGTTTGATAGCCGGCTACTAATTCTTCTTCCGCTTCTGGTAAATCAAAAGGTAATCTCTCGCATTCCGCTAGGGAAGAAATTAGAAAAACGATAAACCCTATAGGTTGACGCCACAAATTCCACCCCCAAAACCATATTTTGATTGCGCCTCAACTATATCAACTGTACTTAAACTGTTAGATAATCATAGTCGGTGGTAACATTACGGTTTCCATCGCTATTACAAAACCGTACATGAGATTTTCACCTCATACGGCTCCTCAGGGCCACAAATAAATGTAAGGACCGATATTAGTTATTTTGATATGGTTATAGGATGGATAAAGTCAAAATCTAGCGGAGGATCCCCAATTATACCACTGGAATTCTGTCTGCTCTAAGGATAAAAAAACAGTATTTCTGAATTAATCTCATCCTTTACGAATTTCAAATTTTCTGTGTTGAGTAATAACTTAATCAACCCTTCAATAAAATACTCCTTGTAGAAATATCACTAGATATTTCAATCCATCCTTTAATTTAGTTTCGATTACCAAAAAGAATTAGCCATTACACTAGTTCATGAATCATGACACCAATTTGATTTCTATCAATATGAAAGAAAAATCAAAGGATTCTTTTATATCTTTTAGATTGTAATTGTATTTTTCTAGTTTTTTGTTCCTCTTCTTCTTTCTGAGAGAAAATGGGGCTTAAAAGGGGTAAAGGATTATTTCGTTCCTGATAGTTATTTCTTTAACTGGCGGATAGGAGCATGCTCTGGATCGGAATTGTGGGGAGTACTGCCTGATCGTTTCTACCAACTTAAAGCCCCAATTAGTATTCTTTTTATGTTATGCAGAAGTATCCTTTTAGATAATTGACATAATCTACATTACTAACCCGTTGTGTGTATTTTGGTGTTCCTTCCTATTCCCCCACTTTGTGTTTTCAACCCCTAATATATCTAATATATATTGATATACATACAATATATTGTAATACATACAATAGCTAATGAAAAATGAAAATTCTATAGGGTTGGTTTTTTAAGCCCGCTTCAAGCTAGGATGATCAATCGACCTGTCGGGGCTTCCTACACTTTTACTTTTGTTTACTTATCCTTAACGCTTGTACATAGGAAATGAGACTTAATCCACGTTTACTGCGAATTTAGAAGGTGTTTTCTTTCACTCATATATAACTATCTAATTTCTTTTATTAACCTAAAGAGTAAATAAATGAATAAAAAAAAAATGAGGATTTCTATTCAAGTTCTTTTTTTTCTAGAACGAAAACTTAGGTTTTAGCGAATCGCACGTAGAGATATTGATAAAACACATAAAGTTAATGGTATTTCATAACTAATCGATTGAGCAGCAGCTCGCAGACCACCTAAAAAGGAATATTTATTATTTGATCCATATCCTGACATAAGAAGTCCAATAGGGGCAATACTTGAAATGGCAATCCATAAAAAAATACCGATATTGAGGTCAGCTAAAACAAGGTTATAACTAAAAGGAATTACTGAATAACTTAGTAGAATTGCTATGACTGCTATAGATGGACCAATACTGAATAAACTACTATTTCCTCTAGATGGAAGAAGGTTTTCTTTGAAAAGGAGTTTTGTCCCATCGGCTAAAGCTTGAAGAATTCCCAAAGGGCTGGCGTATTCAGGCCCAATACGCTGTTGTATTCCTGCAGATATTTCTCTTTCTAACCACACAATTACTAGGACACCTATTGTGATTGCCAATACATAAATCAAAATAGGGGCAAGCACCCATAGGATCCCATAGACCTCTTGTAGGGATTCCAATCTGGAAAAAGAATTGATATCTTGTACTTCGGGTGTAGCAATTATCATTTCAACGATCAACTTCCCCCATAATGATATCTATACTACCTAATATCGTCATAATATCAGCCAATTTCATTCTTTTAACTAACTGAGGAAGAATTTGCAAATTGATAAAACCCGGTGGGCGAATTTTCCATCTCCAAGGAAACCCACTTTGATCCCCTATCAGAAAAATTCCCAATTCTCCTTTTGGGGCTTCCACTCTCACATAAAGTTCTTGTTTTGTCAATTCAAAGGTAGGAGAAGGCTTTTTACTAATGAATCGATCTTCAAAATCATTCCGTTCTGGATCGCTTTCTCTATCAAAGCAGCGGATTTCTAAATTTTCATAGGGGCCTCCCGGAATTCCTTCTAAAGCCTGTTGAATAATTTTTACGGATTCCGTCATTTCACCGATTCGGACTAAATAACGAGCTAAGGAATCCCCTTCTTTTTGCCACTGGACTTCCCAATCAAATTCGTCATAACACTCATAATGATCAACTTTACGAAGATCCCATTCTATTCCAGACGCTCGTAGCATTGGTCCTGATAAACCCCAATTTATTGCTTCTTCTCCACCAATAATGCCTACTCCTTCAACTCGTTCTAAAAAAATAGGGTTTCGCGTAATAAGTTTTTGATATTCAGCAACCCCTGTTAAAAAATAATCGCAGAAATCCAAACATTTATCTATCCAACCATAGGGTAAATCAGCTGCTACTCCTCCGATACGAAAATAATTATGCATCATTCTCATACCGGTGGCAGCTTCGAACAGATCATATACTAATTCTCTTTCTCTGAAAATATAGAAGAAAGGAGTCTGTGCACCAATATCTGCCATAAAAGGGCCAAGCCATAACAGATGGGAAGCTATACGACTCAACTCCAACATAATTACTCTGATATAGCTGGCCCTTTTAGGTACGCGAATATTTCCCAACTGTTCTGGTCCATTTACAGTTATTGCTTCTGTGAACATAGTAGCTAAATAATCCCAACGGGTTACATAAGGCAAATATTGTATAATTGTTCGGTTTTCCGCAATTTTTTCCATCCCTCTGTGTAAATAACCCAATATTGGTTCACAGTCAATAACATCTTCACCGTCTAGAGTAACGATGAGACGAAGAACACCATGCATTGACGGGTGGTGAGGTCCCATATTGACTATCATAAATTCTTTTTCTGTAGCTAGTATACTCATAGGTTTTTCCTCGATTCATTCTTACATGAATTGTTGAAAACAACAAGAAGTTCATCAACAGTCAAAATCAAATAATTCGAAATTGTTTTTCAAATTTCAAATTAACGATTTTTTGACTCCCGGATATTCAACTTACTAATTAATTCTTTATAACGTACTCTATTTTTCTTTGACAAATAAGCTAGTAGACGTTGGCGTTTTTCCAAAATTTTACGTAGACCCCTTTGAGATGAATAGTCTTTTCTGTGCAATTCTAAATGTGAAGTAAGTCTCCGTATCTTGTTGGTGAAACGAAATACTTGAAATTCAACCGCTCCGCTGTTTTTTTCTTTTTTTTCTTGAACCCTAACTGAGATGAATGCATTTTTTACCATAAAACGAAACTCCTCCCCCTTCCTTTTTGAAGATGAATTTTACTGATCAGTAATAATAATACTAGTTACTTCAATTTGATATACACAATAATCTTAAGTTCGTTATGAACTTGCTAGAAAATCAATATCAATAATCAATCCAATTTTCAATTTGATTAGGGATCCAAAAGGATGGATATTTCGGCAAAAGAGAAAAATTTGGACCTAAAAAAAAGAGTTTCTTGATTCATTTATGGATCTAATTAATATGTTCGCCGTTAATTTGGTATCTTGTATCAGACTGGAATGGAAGACAAGACATGGATACATTTCTTTGTTTTCATATCCCAAAATGGGACATGATAGATAGGAAAAGCACACTATTAACGAATTTTCAATCGTGGATACATATGGACCCTTACCATACTGAAACGACTCCCATTATTGGTATTAAACCAATACCGATTCATACAAATTAAATCTTCTAATCGAGAATTGGCCCAAATAAAGAACTTTAATTGAATTAGTTGATTTTTCTCTCTAGCAAGATTTTTGTTTTTATCCAAAACGTGGCCGCTGCCCTCTCCGTTATTAAAAAATACTGGATTTGTCTGCATACCATTTTGATTCTTCGAATTGAAACAAATTAGGGTTCTTAATTCTCTACGACGTTTAGGGAGTAAAATATTTTCAGGAACAAGCAAATCATAATGATTTGTGTTTCTATTTCCAGTCATTTTTTGATGTTTTGCAATGAATTCATCAAAATCTTTTTCTTTTTTATCAACATAGTGCTTTTCTTGGTATCTTTTAGTAATTTTTCGCTTATTCTTATGAACCAATGCAATACCTACGATTTGATATAGAAAAAATTGCCCATCAT
Organism: Aegle marmelos; assembly: GCA_030449875.1. Taxonomy (NCBI): domain Eukaryota; kingdom Viridiplantae; phylum Streptophyta; class Magnoliopsida; order Sapindales; family Rutaceae; genus Aegle; species Aegle marmelos. The sequence continues at coordinate 89,679 of JASUUL010000140.1, forward strand.
TTTTTACAGACAAACGACGGGGTTCGATAATAAGCATTCCCCCTTTCGTCAATTCTTTAAGAGCGAAATTCTTCTTATTGATCAAAATAGGCAGACTAATTTCTCCCCCTTGAATAGAGGCTATAGTAACGTCGCTAGGATTTAGTAGTCGAACCAGGTGACAATATACTTTCATATCATTGAGTATTTTTTCTCTGAAAGAAACAGCACCCCTCCATCGCAACTGCAAACACAAATATCTTTTTAGGAAGAAATCGAGCTGTACTTCGGTTTCTCTTTTGTATTGCTTTTTCTTTATACGGGTTTTCATGTCCGATCCCGTAAAATTTTCTTCACCATCTTTTTCTTGGTTTGAGAGAACTGATCCAAGAATTACTTGCTTTTGTGCATCCGATCTCGGAGTTCCTTGGTCTGCGAGTTCGTTTTCTTCTTTACTTTGATTCGATAATTCAAGATATTCTTTTTGAGTAGGTGATATAAAAAGATCCGCCTCTTTCTTTCCGGTTCTATTTTTCTTACTATTTCCATTAAAATTGAAAAGAAGGAATTTGATTGGTATAATCCAGGGTTTCGTTCTATATGCATTAAAAAGTAGGACAAATTCTGGGAAGAACCAAGATTCCGGGTTTGATATAGGATAACTTAGTATTTCTTCATTCATTCCCATCCAATCACAAAAGAACCCCTTTTGAGTGGATGGGTTAATTTCTTCATCTTGATGAATTGTAAGATAAAAGGGGACTCTGTTATTAATTGCATCAATTTTTTGATAATTATTGGACCCAATCCTAGTATTTTGATTACTGCCGGTACCAGTATCCATATCAACCCAGGCTTCCATATTGGCCTTATTTCTAAGACAAAAATTCAGAATTCTCCAATCAAAATATTTTCTATACAAGAATTTTTCCATATCCATAATATCATCTTCCCTTATATAATTATTGATAGAGATACTTCCCAGCATAGCCAACAATTTTCCTTTCTTTCTATTGTAATTATAAGAATACTCTTCTTTATTATTTACTTGGACTAGTGATCTATCAATATACGAATCTTTCTTATCTTCATAATTAATCGATTTATATGATAAAAGATCATATCTATAGTGTTTTTTAAAATTCGATTTTTGATTACGTAATAGGTCTGCTTCAAAAAAATCTTGTTTTTCGCAATGAGTTAATCCATTTTTTTCATACGAATCTCTTTTAATTAAATCTTTATTTTGAGCCATACAGTGTTGAGTGGCTCTATTTCGCCATTCTTGTGGTACTAATCTAGCCCATTTAATCCGCGATAAATCATGTTGATAATGCCCGCTTAACCAGTGTTTTCGTGGAGTCCTTCCAAAATTCCAAAAGGGTTTATGTCTTAATTGATAATTAAAGATTCCGTGTTTTTCAAAAAATCTTTTATTTCATTCTTAAGAAATAGAGATGTTCCGTGATATTGAAGAACGGGTCTTAAATTATAAAAGTTCAAAATTGGGACTTGTAATAATTTGTAAAATACATATGCTTGTGATTGTGAAAAAGACGATAAATTACAAGAAATCTTTGAATTCTTATTACTAGTCTTAGAAAGCGATTTTTGGATAGTCGAAATAATTCTATTTTTATTTGTTTTATTAATTCTTTCGGGATTTACTTCATTATTGTGGATGTTTTTCTCAATAATTTGCATTTTTTTTCTTGTTGATTCACGAAAAGCTTTTGTATTGATTCTTGGAATAGTAAGGGTAGATAGAAAAATATTTCTGTATATCTTTTCAATGACAAATTTTAGAAACAAATAGGATTTACGGATTAATCGAGCATTTCTTTTTTTTAATATCCTCCAAATCCTTTTTGATGAGTCTAATATTTTAACAGAATAAGTTGGTTTGTTCGAACTAATATTTGTTTCTTGAGTTAGTGATCCTTTTGTCTTTTCTTTTGTAATTTTATATATTTGATTTCTGATTCTGCTTGTTCTATTAGTCAGATCTTTCATTTTTTTCGGTCTGGGATAATTTCGTCCAATCCATAGATGAAATTTCAATAGACGGTTTGTGACTCATCTGCTTACTGATTATCGAATTTTTTTGAGTTTCCCTCAATTTCTCGATTTCTCTCAAGTTTCTTTTTGAAAGTTCTTTTATTTTTCCTTCTTTGAAATCCCTTAAAACTATAAAAGACTTAGTTTTCAATTTTCTAATTTTTTTTTTTATTTCTTGAAAAATGGGTTCAAAAAAGGAATGTCGTTTTCGTGGAGAACCGAACGGCATGTCAGTTTCCAGCCCCAAAACTGTTAAAAAACAAAAATCAGTTTCTTGTTCACTTTTTGGATCTTTATGAGAAGATTGTATCGTAGATCCGTGCCAGGGTTTCAGGCGAAAAGGGAATAGGATCTTTATCTGAATACCTTCTATTAACCAGTTTTTCGGAAATTCTCTTTCAGATAAATTAACACCACTATAAGTGCATTTAACATAAATTTCACGATTCCAATCCTTAAAATCCTCGGACCACTCAGGATCTTGGAATAATAGTATGCGAACCACATTTTTAGCTATTATCAATAACGGTAATAGAATATATTTTCTAATAATCGATTGGATTACTAATATAGAACTTCTTAGTATTCGAGTAAGTAAACGCTTATCCCAGCCTTCTGCTTGTTTTATACGTACCTTTTCTTGTCTTTGGTATCTTTCGCCTTTGAGCTTCTTTTTTTCTTCTTTATCCAATTTTCTTGTCTTTGCGTTTGTATAATCAGAAAGTTTTTGGTTTTTATTTTTTACCATCCAATTTTGAAGAATTACTTTAATCAGCCGGGAAATA
>JASUUL010000141.1:0-193894 GCA_030449875.1 Aegle marmelos
GGTAGGGCGACCCGTCGGGCAGCGTCTGCTCGGCGTCCCACCGAATGATGATCACGGTGTTGTGGGGCAGCCCCTTGACCCACACGTCGGTCACGGTCAGGTGCAGCGAGGGCCCGAGCCGGGCCAGGCGCTCGAACCAGCGTCGCAGCGCCTCCTTGTCGTGGCGCTCGCCGCCGAGCGGGTGCCGGCCGCCGAAGCGGTGGTGGATGGTCGGGGCGCAGTCCTCGAGCAGGGCTTCGTAGTCCTTGTCGTTGACGCGCTCGAAGTTGGCGGCGGCGATGCGCTTGACGATGGCGTGGTACATGATTCGGCCCCTTGCCTTGACACTGTCAATCTGGCGACGAGGGAAGCCTGCGCTAGTCGTGTTGACACTGTCAATCACAGTCCGACGTGACCGCTGTCACCAGTGCCCGCAGGTCGCGCGCACCCGAGGAGCGGCAGAACTTGACAATGTCAATCAGTGGCTCGATGGTGAGGGCATGAGCTCCGCGCCGCCCGCCGCCGCGACCGGGGAAGGTGCCGGTGACACCGGTGGACCAGCGGACGCGGGAGGCCCTCCGGGGTACGTGAGGCGCTGGTGGCGGCGGCCCGCCACGAGCTGGGCGAGCAGGGCGCGAGCGGGGTGAGCCTGCGAGCGGTCGCCCGGCGCGCCGGGGTGTCGCACGCCGCACCCAAGCACCACTTCCGAGACCGCGCCGGGCTGCTGTCCACCGTCGCCGCCGACGGGTACCGCCGCCTCACGGCCACGCTCCGCGCCGCCGGGCAGGACACCCGTGACCTCGACGGTGAGCGAGATGGCGACGGAGGTGGCGACCGCGGGGCGCCGGACCGACCGAGGCGGCGCCGGTGGTGGCCGCGCTGGGCCGGGCCTACCTCGACTTCGCACTCGACAACCCGGCCCTGTTCGAGCTGATGTTCCGCTCCGACCAGCTCCACGGCGACGACACCGAGCTCGTCGCCGCCCGCGAGGAGTCACTGGGGTCCTGCTCGCGGCGGTCCACGCCGCACACCCCGACCAGACCGTCAGGGACACCGCACAGGACCTCGCGCTGATCGCCTGGGCGTTCGTGCACGGCCTCGCGGTGCTCGTCGGCGACGGAGCCCTCGACCGGCTCACCGAACCCGCCGGGCCCAGCAGCCGGCACTCTCGCCCCACTGAGCCGTGACACCCTCGCCGCCACTCTCACCGCCACCTTCACGCGTCGGCTCCTCGACGCTCCCCTCGCCGCAGCGCCTGACCAGGACGCCACCTGACCTGTGGCCCGCTCGCCGACGAGCCTCGGGGCAGCGGTCGTGCTCCGTGCCCACGGCCCGTCAGCGCCGGGTGCGGTCGAGACGGTGTGCGGCGGGGTCGAAGCGCGCCAGCCGCCGGCGCAGTGACGTGGTGGTGCCCGGCCAGACCGTGGTGTTGCGCCCGTGGCGGTCGAGGTACCAGGAGCCGCAGCCCGTCGCCCACACCGCGCCGGTGAAGCGTGCCCGCAGCTCGTCGTCGGCGCGCCGCTCGGCGTCGAGGTGCACCTCGACGCGGTCGACGTCCCGCTCGCGGGCGGTCCGCAGTACGGCGACGACGTGGTCGACCTGGGCCTCGACGACCGTGACGATCGAGGAGTAGACGAAGGAGTTCGGCCCGGCGAGCAGGAAGAGGTTGGGGAAGCCGGCGACCGTGGTCCCGAGGTGCGCGCGGGGCCCTTCGTCAGCCCAGCGCTCGGCGAGGGAGACCCCCTCGGCGTCGCGGAGCAGCCGGGTCACCGGCGGTTCGGCCGCGTGGAACCCGGTGGCGAGGACCAGGGTGTCGATCGCGTGCTCGACGCCGTCGCCGTCGACGACCGACCCCGCGCGCAGCTCCCGGATCCGCCCGTCGGCGACGGTCACGTGGCGCCGGGTCAGCGTCGGGTACCAGTCGTCGGAGACCAGCAGCCGCTTGCACCCGATGTGGTCGGGAGGTGCCAGCCGGGCCCGCAGCCCGGGGTCGCGCACCTGGCGGCGCAGGTGCCGCCGCGCCGCCCACGCGAGGGGCCGCAGCGCGCGCGGCCGCCGCGCCCCGGCCGCGACCGCCTCCGCACCGAGATAGACCCCGAGGCGGACCAGCCGCTGGACGAGCGGGACGCGGCGGTAGAGGGCGCGCTCGGCGCGGGGGATGTCGCGGTCGAACCGCGGCAGCACCCACTGCGCGGTGCGCTGGAGCACCACGAGGTGCTCGACCCGCTGGGCGATCTCGGGGACGAGCTGGACCGCGGACGCGCCCGTCCCGAGCACCGCCACGCGCCGCCCGCGCAGGTCGTGGTCGTGGTTCCAGCGGGCGCTGTGGAAGACCTCGCCGCGGAATTCGGCGAGCCCGGGAGGTCGGGCAGCGCCGGCTCGTGCAGCGGTCCGCACGCGGCGACCAGCCAGCGGGCCTCGACCGGGCCGTCGGTGGTCGCCAGGCGCCACCGGCGCGCCGCGTCGTCCCAGTCGGCCCGCTCCAGGCGGGTACGGAACCGCACGTGCCGGGTCACCCCGAAGCGCTCGGCGACCCGGCGCAGGTAGTCGAGGATCTCCGGCTGCCGCGCGTAGTGGCGGTCCACCCGGTTCGGGGCGAACGAGAACGAGTACAGCGCCGAGGGCACGTCGCAGGCCGCCCCCGGGTAGGTGTTGTCGCGCCAGGTGCCGCCGACCTCGTCGGAGGCCTCGAGAACGAGCACGTCGTGGCCGCGACCGAGCAGGCGCACCGCGGCGGCGATCCCCCGAACCCGGCCCCGACGACCACCACCTCCCGGCGCTCGGGCTCCGGCCCGCTCACGGCTCGACCGCGACGGCGGCGGGGCGCGGCCCGGCGTCCTGCGCCGCGAGCACGGGCGAGCGGGCCAGCAGGAACACCCCGGTGGTGACGAGCAGTGCGCCGGCGACGCCCCCGAGCAGCCACGCACCGCCGTTCACCTGCTCACCGAGCAGGCCCACGCCCCAGGCGGAGGCCAGCAGCGGATTGCCGAGCACCAGCCCGGGCTGCGAGGCGATGAGCCGCCCCGCGCGCAGGGCCGCCTGCAGCGCGAGGAAGGCCAGCGGTGCGGTGGGCACGAGCAGGTAGGTCTGCCAGGTCGAGAGGGCCGCGGCGGGGCCACCCGCGACGAGGGCCTCGGTCACGGCTGAGAACAGCACCGCGACGAACCCGGAGCCGAAGCCCACCGCGACGCCGTACCACCCCGCCCGGGCCGGCGGCCGGCGACGGCGCGCGGCCACGGCACAGCAGCCGCCGATCACCGCGAGCGTCGCCGCGGCGCCCACCACCCAGACCGCGTCGCCCTGCGCCAGGGCAGCGCCGCCGCGAGGCCGCAGGCTCACCAGCAGCGCGACCAGCCCGACCGACATCACCGCGACCGCCACCCAGTCGCCGCGGCGGATCACCCCGCCCAGCACGAGACGGCCGAGCATCAGCGTGAACGGCAGCGCCATCACCAGCACGGGTTGGACGAGCGCGATCGAGCCGAGCGCGAGGGCGGTCGCCTGCACGGCGACCGCCGCGGCGAACACGGCGATCCCGATCCACCAGGCCGGCCTGCGGGTGACCTCGCGCAGCGTCGCGTCGGCGCCGTCCGAGTCACGGGCGCAGTCCTGCGCGGCCTTGCGCTGCAGGACCAGCGCCGTGGCGTTGCCGATCGCCGTGAGCAGCACCAGGCCGACGGCGAGCCCGGCCGGGGCGCTCACCGTGTCGAGGCCACCGGGCGCGCCGCCGCCGACCAGGTCGACCACAGGACGAACACCGCGCACAGCAGCAGCGCGGGCGCGAGCGTCAGCGACAGCGGGTTGCCGCCGACGATCCGCCGCTGACCACCGCGCCGATCATCACCAGCGCGAGCACACCCGCGATCGACCGCACCGCGACACCGGCGACGAACGCCAGCCCGCCGAGCAGCTCGACGGTCCCGATGGCGTACACGAGCAGGCTCGACGCCGGCAGGCCGTAGGAGCCCAGGTCGGACACCCAGCGCGCGTGGTCGGTGAACTTGGGCAGCGCGAACACCACGAACAACACGCCCGCCACGACCCGCACCACCGCAGCCGGCCGCGGTGCCCGCTCGTGGACCGCGGTCCTCAACACTCGGTCCATGGTCCTCGACCTCCGTGGTGGTGCGGCCGAGCTCGCCCCTCGGCACCGATGATCGTGTCGGCGTCGGGTTCCCCGCGCCGAGTCCTTGCACCCGCACGGCCGCCCCAGGCCGCCGGTGACCGGTTCCCGCTCGACGAGGGCGAGCGGCGGGTCCTGCGCGGCGCCGGTCCGATCGCCGGGGTCAACGACCTCACCGAGCCCGAGAACGCCGGCGAAGCCGGCTTCGGGCCGACCGGGTGGTGACGACGATTCCCGTCGGCGCCGGTCCCCAGCACGTCATGTGGGCTCCCGACGGTCGCCATCTCTACACCGCCGACGTCAACAGCGGCACCGTCTCGGTCGTCGACACGACGACGAACCGCACGACGGCGAGCATCCCGGTCGGCTCGTCGCCCACGAGCGTGGCCCTCTACGAGCGAACGGGCGCGACCGCACTCGTGACGCTCCTCGGACGGGGCCAGGCTCGCGGTCCTCGGCGCCGCCGGCGCGTAGACCGGCTCGTCCACGAGAGGGCGGCGTCCTAGGCCGCTAGACGACGGGGCCCTAGGAGGAACAGCGACTTGATCGTAGATCACGGTCCTGCGCCGTTCACCGCTGGGGTACCAGGACTCGAACCTAGAACAACTGAACCAGAATCAGCCGTGTTGCCAATTACACCATACCCCATGGCAGTCACAGCGCGTCCCCGTCGGTGCCGCCCTGCGATGTGCCCCGTCGACCACAACGCCCCACCCGGGTTCGACACCCCCAGGTCCCCGGCGCCCTGAAGTCACGGGCCGCAGCCGTGCCGGCGGTAACCTGGGAGGTCACGCGTCCCGCGAGCCGCACCGTGACGCAGCCCCGACCCCGCAGTAGAAGGCCCCACAGGTGAGTTCCTCCCCCGAGCCCGCGTTCGCTGCCCTGCCCACCGGCGTCGACCTGCCGGCGATCGAGCGGGAGGTGCTGCAGCGCTGGGCCGACCGCGACGTGTTCCGGCGCTCGCTCGAGCAGACCGCGGACGGCACGCCGTGGATCTTCTACGAGGGCCCGCCGACGGCGAACGGCCAGCCGGGCACCCACCACGTCGAGGCCCGCGTCTTCAAGGACCTCTTCCCGCGCTTCAAGACGATGAAGGGCTACTCCGTGCCGCGCCGGGCGGGCTGGGACTGCCACGGGCTGCCCGTCGAGCTCGCGGTCGAGAAGGAGCTCGGGTTCACCGGCAAGGCCGACATCGAGCGCTACGGCATCGCCGAGTTCAACGCCGCGTGCCGCGAGTCGGCGCTGCGCAACGTCTCGGCCTTCGCCGCCATGACCCAGCGCATGGGCTACTGGGTCGACCTCGAGAACGCCTACCTGACGATGAACGCCCGCTACGTCGAGAGCGTCTGGTGGTCGCTCAAGAAGATCCACGACGACGGGCTGCTCGTCGAGGACCACCGCGTCACGCCCTACTGCCCGCGCGACGAGACGGCGCTGTCCGACCACGAGGTGTCGCTGGGCTACGAGGACGTCGTCGACCCCTCGGTCTACGTCCGCTTCCCGCTGGTCGACGGCGACTGGGCCGGCGCCGACCTGCTCGTCTGGACGACGACGCCCTGGACGCTGCCGTCGAACACGGCGGTGGCGGTGCGCCGCGACCTGTCCTACGTCCTCGCCGACGCGCCGAGCGGTGAGCGCGTGGTCGTGGCCGACGACCTGCTCGCGCGGGTGCTGGGCGACGACGCCACGGTCGTCGAGCGCCGCAGCGGCGCCGAGCTGATCGGCATGCACTACCGGCGCCCGTTCGAGCTGGTCGGCGCCGAGCGCTTCGGCGGCGACCCGTGGCGCGTGGTCCACGGCGACCACGTGACCACCGACGCCGGTACCGGCCTGGTGCACATGTCGCCGTCGTTCGGCGCCGAGGACTACGCGATCTGCCGTGCCGAGGGCCTCGGGATCGTCAACCCGATCGGGCGCGACGGCCGGTTCGAGGCCGACCTGCCGCTGGTCGGCGGCGTGTTCTTCAAGACCGCCGACCCCGCGCTGGTGGCCGACCTGCGCGAGCGCGGCGTGCTCCTGCGCGCCGAGGACTACGAGCACTCCTATCCGCACTGCTGGCGCTGCCACACGCCGCTGATCTACTACGCGCTGCCGTCCTGGTTCATCCGCACCACCGAGGTCAAGGACCGGCTGCTCGAGGAGAACGAGCGGACGAACTGGTACCCCGCGCACATCCAGCACGGCCGCTACGGCGCGTGGCTCGAGAACAACGTCGACTGGGCGCTCTCGCGCAACCGGTACTGGGGCACGCCGCTGCCGATCTGGCGCAACGACGCCGACCCGGCCGAGACGGTGTGCGTGGGCTCGCTCGCCGAGCTCGGGCGCTGGGCGGGCCAGGACCTCGACGCGCTCGACCCGCACCGCCCGTACGTCGACGACGTGACCTTCCCGGCCCCGTCGGGCACCGGGACGATGCGACGGGTCACCGACGTCATCGACGTCTGGTACGACTCGGGGGCGATGCCGTTCGCCCAGTGGGGCGCGCCGCACCACCACGAGGCCGACTTCGAGCAGGCCTACCCGGCGCAGTACATCTGCGAGGCGATCGACCAGACCCGCGGCTGGTTCTACTCGCTGATGGCCGTGGGCACGCTGGTGTTCGACCGCTCGTCCTACGAGAACGTCGTGTGCCTCGGGCTGATCCTCGACGAGGACGGCCGCAAGATGTCCAAGCACCTCGGGAACATCCTCGACCCGTTCGAGCTGTTCGACACCCACGGCGCGGACGCGGTGCGCTGGCTGATGCTCGCGCAGGGCTCGCCGTGGCTCGACCGCCGCCTCGGGCACGACGCGCTGCGCGAGATCGTCCGCAAGCTGCTGCTGACCTACTGGAACACCGCGTCGTTCCTCGTCACCTACGCGAACGCGAACGGCTGGTCGCCCGACGTCGAGGGCGGGGTGCCGACGGTGATGGACCGCTGGGTGCTCTCCGAGCTGCACGCCTGCGTGCGCGACGTCGACGCCGCCCTCGAGGGCTTCGACTCGTCGACGGCCGGGCGGGCGCTGTCGGGCTTCGTCGACGTGCTCTCCAACTGGTACGTCCGCCGGTCGCGGCGCCGCTTCTGGGACGGCGACCCCGCCGCCCTGACCACGCTGCACACCTGCGTCGAGACGCTCTCGCGCCTGCTCGCCCCGTTCGTGCCGTTCACGACCGACTACCTGTGGACCCGCGTCGAGGGCGACGTCCGGGCGGGGGCGCCCGACTCGGTGCACCTCGCGTCCTGGCCGGTCGCCGACGCCGCGGTCATCGACCCGGGCCTGTCCGACCGGATGGACCTGGTGCGCCGCGTGGTCGAGGTCGGCCGGGCGGCCCGCGCCGCGAGCGGGGTGCGCACGCGCCAGCCGCTCGCCCGCGCCGTGGTCGCCGCGACCGGGTTCGCCGCGCTCGACGACGAGCTGCGCGCCGAGATCGCCGACGAGCTCAACGTCGCCGCCGTCGAGGCCGCCGGCTCCGATCTGGTGCAGGTCGAGGTCAAGCCGAACTACCGGGCGCTGGGCAAGCGGTTCGGCAAGCAGACCCCGACCGTCGCCGACGTGGTGAAGGCGTCGACCGACGCGCCCGTCGACGGCGTGCTCACCGTCGTCGTCGACGGCGAGGAGGTCGCGCTCTCGGGCGACGAGATCGTCGTCGACGAGAGCCCCGCGAGGGCTGGGCGGTGCGCAGCGAGCCGGCGGCCTGTCGGTCGGGCTCGACACCGAGCTCACCGACGAGCTCGCGCGGCCGGGCTGGTGCGCGACGTGCTGCGCGTGGTCCAGGAGGCCCGCAAGTCGGCCGGGCTCGACGTCTCCGACCGCATCGAGCTGTGGTGGTCGGGGGGGCGCCCCGACGTGGCCGAGGCGATCCGCACCCACGCGAAGGAGATCGGCGAGGAGGTTCTCGCGGTGACGGTCACCGAGGACACCGGCGGCTCGACGCCCGCGGGGCTCGCGCCGCAGCACAACGAGGACCTCGACCTCACGCTGGTGGCTGCGCGCGGTCTGACCCCGCCGCCGGTCCGTCGCGGCCGCACCAGCCCGCGTGCCAGCGCCAGGGCGACCACGACGGCGAGGGCGACCGAGCGTCGTCCGCAGGCGCGCCAGCCGACTCCGGCGGCGGCCCGCGAGCAGGCTCGAGACCGCGGCGCCGACGTAGCAGACCAGGTAGACCGCGGCGAGGCTGCCGGCCCGCTCGTCGGGCGCGCAGCGGTCGAGGACCGTGCGCAGGGCCGCCGCGACGAGGTCGCGCCGTCACCGGCGCCCGAGCCGACGTCGACCACAGGCGCGCGCCGGCGAAGCTCCCGGCCAGGACCGCGGCGACGAACGCCTCGACGACGTCGTCGACGGACCATCACCGTCACCGGCCGGTGACCAGCGCGCGGCGCGGGGTGGGCGCCCGGAGCAGGCCCCGGCGACCGGACCGCGGGTGCAGCGTCGCGGGCGTCGGGCTGGTCGGGGCCGTAGACCATGGCGATGCGCAGCACCGTGACCGGGAGCCCCAGCGACGCGTGGAACATCCGGGCGTGAAGCCGCCGAGGCGGCCGCCTTCGCCGCCGCGTAGGGCGAGCAGGGGGGAAGAACGCCGCGCGCTCCTCGACCGCCGCCGGACCCGGCACCGACGGGCGCAGCGCCCGCAGGGTCATGATCGCGACGGCGGCCCGCGCGTTGGCGTCGAGCATCGGCAGGGCGAGGTCGGAGTCGCGGCGGCCCTCGACCTCGCTGGCGAGGTGGAACACCGCGGTGGCGCGTGTAGATCGCCCACGACGCGCAGCCGGCGCCGGGTCCTCGAGCTCGCTCAGGTCGAGCGCGTGCCACGTGACGCCGGGCAGGTCGGGGCGCCGCGTGGTCCGGGGCGCCGTCCGCCGCGTGGATGTCGGCGCCGAGCGGGCGAGGTCGGCGACAGGCGGCGCCCGGGCGAAGCCGGAGGCCGACCGGTGACCAGGACGGGCCGCCCGCGCAGCAGGGGCGCGCCGAGTCGACGGTGATCCGCACGAGGCAGCCGGCCGCCGAGGACTCGCGGGGACGGCGACCCGCCGCGACTACCCGGTGGTCGGGGCGCATCCACACCGCGAACGCGTGACCGTTCCGTCCGGTTCGGGGAACGCCCGGACGTGAGCGCCGTCACGACGACGTCACGACGGTGCTGCGCCGCGCCCACGTCTCGAAGCGCCGCCAGAACAGGCGCTGCGAGCGGTCCCAGAGGCGACGGGCCCGGGGGTGGACGTGCGCGTCGATGCGCACCTCGACCGTCGTCCCGCCGCCGGGGGCGTCGGCGAGGTCGAACTGCAGGCGCGTCGGGCGCAGCAGGCGGAACGAGACGGCGAAGGCGCCGTAGAGGTAGCGCAGGTCGCGGTACTCCCCCTCGCGGACCTCGCCGATCACGCCCGGCAGGTGCAGCAGCGGCCCGTGGTGGGTGGTGAGCACGCCCGGGGTGAAGCCGCCGGCGGTCACGTTCGCGAGGAACTCGACGCGGAACGGCCCGACCTGGGTGTCGGTGAACGTCGCGGGGTCGTTCAGCCACGCCCGACACCTCGGGGCGCGATCGTCACCGCGTGGGTGGGCGCGTGCCAGGGCGGGCTCGGCCTGCCCGGGTCCGTCGAGGGGGGCGGTCACGATGCCGGTCCGTCGAACTCGGCGAGGACGGCGTCGGTGTGCTCGCCGACGTCGGGGATCTTCTCGAGCCGCGGCGTCCGGCCCGCGAGGATGATCGGCGGCAGCAGGGACGCGACCGGGCCCGCGGGCGAGTCGACCTCGCTCCAGCGCTCGCGCTCGACGAGCTGTGGGTGCTCGAGCACCTCGGGCAGGTCGCGGCGCCGGGCGTTGGCGATGCCCGCGGCCTCGAGGCGCCGCACGACCTCGTCGCCGTCGAGGTCGGCGAACACGCCGTTGATCGTGTCGGTGAGCGCGGGCCGGTGCTCGAGGCGCGCGGAGCCGTCGGCGAAGCGCTCGTCGGTCGCGAGGTCCTCGTCGCCGAGCACGTCGGCGCAGAAGCGCGCCCACTCCCGCTCGTTCTGGATCGACAGGACGACCTCGGTGCCGTCGCCGGCGACGAAGGTGCCGTAGGGCACGATGGCGGCGTGGCTGGTGAGGGCGGCGCGGGTCGCGGCGGCCCGCGCCCTCGCTGGCAGCGGGAAGCCCATCCACTCGGTCAGCGCGTCGAAGAGGCTGACCTCGAACGACGTGCCCTCGCCCGTGCGCTCGCGCTCGTAGAGCGCGGCGAGGATCCCCGAGAACGCGTACATCCCGGCGCCGATGTCGGCGGCCGGGATGCCGCGCCGCTTGGGGACCCCGTGGACCTCGGCGCCGGTGACCGCTGACCAGCCGGCCTCGGACTGGATGAGCAGGTCGTAGGCCTTCGCGTCGCGGTAGGGCCCGTCGGAGCCGTAGCCCGACACCGAGCAGGTGATCAGGCGCGGGTGCTCACGGCGCAGCTCATGCGACTCCCCGCCGACCCGAGCGCTCGGCCGCCCCGGCGCGAAGTTCTGCACGAACACGTCGGCGTGGGCGAGGATCCGGCGCAGCGCGGCGATCCCCTCGGGGTCCTTGAGGTCGAGCGCGACGCTCTCCTTCGACCGGTTGAGCCACACGAAGTGGCTCGAGAGCCCCTTGACGGTGGTGTCGTAGTCGCGCGCGAAGTCGCCGCGGCCGGGGCGTTCCACCTTGATCACGCGGGCGCCGAGGTCGGCGAGATGCCGGATGCGGCGTCGGCGGCGTGAACCGCCGCGTGGACACGACCGGACACCGTCCGGAAGGGCCACGGCGAAGGCGCCGACGCGGCAGCGCAGGTCGCGCGATTCCCCGGCGTGCACCTCGCCGATCGCGCACGGGCAGGTGCAGGAACGTTCCGTGGGGGTGCGTGACGACCGCGGGCGTGCCATGCTGATCGGTAGTCCCGCACGGCAGCTCGAGGAACTCGACGCGGAACGCCCGACCAGTTCGTGCTGCTCTCGCTGAACGTCGCCGGGTCGTTCAGCCAGTTCCGACACCTGCTCAGCGCGCCTTCCTCTCCGACGCGGTGACGGTGCTCGTGGGCGTCGGCCTTCCGGGCGGCTACGGGCTCATCGCGGCCGTCGGCGCTCACGGATCTGCGCCGGACTCGACAAGCACGGCGTCGGTGTGCTCACCGACCTGTCGGATCGCGTACATCGTCGGCTGCGGGCTGTTCTTCCCGGCGAGCGAGCTCGCGACCCGGCGGGCGAGTCGATCTTCGCGGTGGCGACCGGTCGCGCTCGACCAGCGCGGGTGCTCGATGCTCGGGCCGCGCGAGACCGCGACGCCGGCTGCGTTCCCAGACCTTCACCCGCGGCCTCGGGAACCCGCACGACCTCGTCGCCGTCGAGGTCGGCGACTCGATCCACGCCAGTTCGATCGCGCCGACACCGTGAGGCGGGCGGTGCTCGCAGGCGCTGCTGGAGAACCGTCGGCGACGAGCGCTCGTCGTGGCGAGCGCCTCGTCGCCGTTCCTGCTCACCGTCGGCGCAGAAGCCGCGGGGCGACTCGCGCTCGTTCTGGATGGACAGCACCACCTCGGTCCCGTCGCCCGCGACGAACGTGCCGTACGGGGCGATGGCGCGTTGGCTACGTCGGCCGCGACCGCGTGTGGTCGTTCACGATCCGCGTCGCCCAGCGTGTACCGCGGGATGAACGAGCGCGAGGAAGCCCATCCACTCGGTCAGCGCGTCGAACAGGCTGACCTCGAACGCCGGTACCCTCCGCCCGGTGCGCGTCTACGCTCGTAGAGCGCCGCGGCGGCGTCCCGGAGAACGCGTCGCCATCGAACCCGATGTCGGCGGCGGGGATGACGATCTTGGCAGGGCTCGTCCTCGCTGCCAAGTCACCGCGACGGCGGCGCCATCCCTCGGATCTGGATGAGCAGGTCGTAGGCCTTCGCGTCGCGGGGGCGGTGTCGGACGCCGTCGGCCCGAGACCGAGCAGTGGATGAGGCGCGGGTGCTCGCGACGCAGCTCGTCGGCAACCGAGCCCCCGACGAGGCGCTCGGCGGCGCCGACCGGCGCGTCGACGTTCGGCGAACACGTCGGCGTGGGCGAGGATCCGGCGCAGCGCTATATGGGGCGCCGGACTCGGGTCCTTGAGGTCGAGCGCGACGCTCTCCTTCGACCGGTTGAGGGTTCGTGGCTCGAGCCCCTCTGACGGTGGTGTCGTAGTCCCGGGCAGCATGTCGGCCGGGTGGTACCGGCGGGCCGCTCGACCTTGAGGAACGCGCGACGTCGCCAGGTCGGCGAGGTGGCGCGTCGCCATCGAGCGCGCCACCGCCTGCTCGCAGGACCGCAGGACACCGTCGGACGACGACCCTGGCGGCGTGACTTCCCCTCCGCGCGCGGGAATCCCGGCTCTTGACCTCGAGTCCACTCGAGGTCGCACGCTGCTCGCATGACCGACATCGCAGAGGTCACCGACCTCATGACGAGGATGACCGGCGACGAGAAGCACGACGCGGCGGCCACCTCCACCCTCGACGTGCTCCACGTCCTCTACGAACGGGTCCTGCGCGTCGACCCCGCCCGTCCCGACGACCCGGCGCGCGACCGCTTCCTGCTGTCGAAGGGCCACGGCCCGATGGCGTACTACGCGGTGCTGGCCGCGCGGGGGTTCCTCGACCCCGACGAGCTCGCCGGCTGGACGGGCGGCGACTCGCGCCTCGGCTACCACCCCGACCGGGTCCTCGTCCCGGGCGTCGAGATCGGCAGCGGCTCGCTGGGCCACGGCCTGCCGCTGGCGGTGGGCACGGCGCTGGGCCTGCGGGCCCGAGGGCTGTCCGAGCCCCGGGTGGTGGTCCTGGTCGGCGACGCCGAGCTCGACGAGGGCTCCAACCACGAGGCGCTCGCCTACGCCGGCCGCCGCGGCCTCGCGTCGCTGACCGCGGTCGTCGTGGACAACGACTCGGCGACGCACCGCGGCGACCTCGCCGAGCTGTTCGTCGCGGAGGGCTGGCGCGCGATCACCGTCGACGGCCACGACCTCGACGCCGTCGAGCTCGCCCTCACCGCCGGCCACGCCGACCGCCCGCTCGGGGTGGTCGCCCGCGTCACCCCGAAGGGATCGGCGACCATGACCACGACGACCCCGTCCCCTGTCTCCCGACCATGCGCGAGACGTTCCTCGACGTCGTCGCCGACGCGGTCGACGCCGACGAGCGGGTCGCGCTCGTCCTCGCCGACATCTCCGCCGCCTCGGTGGTCGACCTCGCCGCCCGCCACCCCGACCGCGTCGTCAACGTCGGCATCCGCGAGCAGCTGATGATCGGCGTCGCCGGCGGGATGGCGCTGGCCGGGCTGCGTCCCGTCGTCCACACCTACGCGCCGTTCCTCGTCGAGCGCCCGTTCGAGCAGCTCAAGCTCGACCTCGGCCACCAGGAGGCCGGCGCCGTGCTGGTCTCGATCGGCGCGAGCCACGACGCGGCCGAGGCCGGGCGCACCCACCAGGCACCCGGCGACGTCGCCCTGCTCGACACGCTGCCGGGCTGGTCGGTGCACGTCCCCGGTCACCCCGACGAGGTCGAGACGATCCTGCGGCAGGTGATCCCGGGGACGGGCAGCCACTACGTCCGGCTCTCCGACGCCGTCAACGCGCAGGCGCACCCGGCCGAGGGGCTGCACGTCCTGCGGCGCGGCCGGCGCGGCGTCGTCCTCGCCGTCGGGCCGACGCTCGACGCCGACGCTGGCGGCGACCGCCGACCGACGTGACCGTCGCCTACACCGCGTTGCCGCGGCCCTTCGACGCCGCCGGCCTGCGGGCAGCGGTGGGCGACGGGCCCGCCGACGTCGTCGTCGTCGAGCCCTACCTGGCCGGCACGTCGGCCCGGGTCGTCGCCGACGCGCTCGCGGACCGCCCGCACCGCCAGCTCGGGCTCGGCGTGCGGAGCGAGGAGCTGCGCCGCTACGGCACCCGTGCCGAGCACGACGCGGCCCACGGGCTCGACGCGGCCGGGATCGCCGCCGCATGTGCGCGCCTTCGGCATAGCCCCCAGAGTACTTTCGCGGGGCGATGTCCGGGTCGCACCGGAAAGATACGCGGTGTCGCCGGCCGTGCCAGGCTGTCGCCGTGCGCAGCAACCTGTTCGCCCCGGAGAACCAGGAGCAGGAGTCCGCCCAGCCGGGCCTGCGGCTGCAGAACTCGAAGATGCTCAAGATCGAGCTGGCGGGCGAGTGCTTCGCCCGGCAGGGCTCGATGGTCGCCTACCAGGGCGACGTCCGCTTCGAGGCCAAGGGCTCGGGCGGCATCGGCAAGTACTTCAAGCAGAAGCTCACCGGCGAGGGCGTGCCGCTGATGACGGTCCGGGCGCGGCGACGTGTTCCTCGCCGACGCCGCGGCCGACGTCCACGTGATCGACCTGGACGGCGGCGACGACGCCCTGACGATCAACGGCAAGAACGTCCTGGCGTTCGAACCGACGCTGTCCTACGACATCAAGATGGTCTCCGGCGCCGGCTCGATGGGCGGGGCGGGCCTGTTCAACTGCGTGTTCTCGGGCCAGGGCCGCATCGCGATCACGGCCAAGGGCACCCCGGTGGTGCTGAACGTCGACCAGCCGACGTACGCCGACCCGCAGGCGGCGATCGCGTGGTCGGCGGGGCTGTCGGTCGGCGTGCACCGCGCCGAGTCGTTCGGCCTCGGCACGCTGCTCGGCCGCAGCACCGGCGAGCGCCTGACCCTGGGCTTCTCGGGGCAGGGCTTCGTCGTCGTGCAGCCCTCGGAGGAGCTGCCGATCGACATGATGGGCGGCACGGGAGGCGGCGGGCAGTCGGGCTCCGGGGGGATCTTCGGCTAGGGGGCCCCGCCGTCGAGGCGCAGGATCGCGCCGGTGGCGAACGAGGAGGCGTCGGAGGCCAGGAACAGCGCGGCCCCGACGACCTCCTCGGGCCGCCCGCACCGCCCGAGCGCCAGTCGCCGCTCGAACTCGCGGCGCATCTCGTCGGTCCACGCCGCGGAGATGTCGGTGAGGAACGGGCCCGCCTGGATCGCGTTCACCCGGACCGTGGGCCCGAACGCCTGCGCGAGGCCCTCGGTCAGGGCGTTCAGACCCGCCTTCGCCGCGGCGTAGACCAACGAGCGCGGATGCGGACGGACGGCCTCGATCGAGGTGACGTTGACGATCGCACCGCCGTCGCCGGCCGCCATCCGCGTCCCGATCGCGGCGGCGAGCCGGAACGGGCCCTTGAGGTTCACCCCGACGACCTTGTCGAAGTAGGCCTCGTCGACGGCGTCGACGCTCGGGTACGGCGGCGAGAGCCCGGCGTTGTTGACCAGGACGTCGACGCCGCCGAGCTCGCCGTACGCGCGCTCGACGAGGGCGTCGCACTGGTCCCAGTGCGAGACGTTGCACGCGACGGGGAGCGCGCGCACGCCGTGGCGCGCGACGACCTCGTCGGCCAGCGCGACGCACGCGTCGATCTTGCGGCTGGCGATGACGACGTCGGCGCCGCGCGCGGCGAAGGCCAGGACCATCTCGCGGCCCATGCCGCGGCTGCCGCCCGTGACGACGACGCGGCGCCCGGTCAGGTCGGGCTCACCGGCACCCACCTGCCGGCGCACCGCCTCGGGGCCGGCGGCGAGCAGCAGGGTGGGCAGGCGCGGGCCGGTCTCGGCGCCGACGAGCAGGCGGTAGAGCAGCACGAAGAACTGGCGCTGGGCGGCCTTGAGCTCCGGCGTCGGCTTGACGTCGAGCGGGAGCCCGCCTGGGTCTTCGGCACGCCGTAGACCAGTGTCGTCAGCCCGTCGAGGCTCCAGTCGGCCTCGAGGGAGTCGAGCAGGAGCCGCAGCGACGCGCGGTCGTGGTCGTCGAGCGAGGCGAGCAGCTCGGCGTCGGGCGCGTCGAGCACCCGGGTGTGGGCGTCGTCGGGCAGGTAGTGCGCGACCCAGTGCGCGGCGCAGCCGAGCCGGGGCTGCGCGTCGTCGAGGTCGTCGACACCCAGACCGCCGAGGATGCGCCCGAGCTGGGCGGGGTCGCCGGTCGTCACGTCGATCACCGACGCCAGCGTCCGGTACGACACGGGCCGCGGTGTGCGGGGCAGCTCGCGCTCGGCGGTCGACACCGACCGGGTGTGGCCGACGGTCTCGACGGCGCCGGTGGTGCCCGCGGCGACCTTGCGCTCGAGGGCGTCCCACTCGTCGTAGAGCCGGTGCAGCTCGGTGTCGAAGGCGATCTTGAACGCCTGGTTGGGGCGCCGGCGCGCGTAGAGCCAGCGCAGGACCGGCGCCTCCATGATCTCGAGCGCGTCGAGCGGGGTCGTCACGCCGCCCTTCGAGCTCGACATCTTCGCCCCGCCGCTGGAGCCGACGAAGGCGTACATCGGGCCGATCGGCTGCGTCCCGCCGAAGATCTCCTTCACGAGGAGACCACCGACCTCGTACGACGAGCCCGGCGAGGAGTGGTCGACCCCGGACGGCTCGAAGTCGACGCCCTCGTAGGCCCAGCGCATCGGCCAGTCGACCTTCCACACCAGCTTGCCGCCGGTGAACTCCGCGAGCGTGACGGTCTCGGAGTGCCCGCAGCCGCAGGTGTAGGTCATCTCGGTGGAGTCGTCGTCGTAGGCGACGATCGAGGTGTCGTCGGTGCCGCAGACCGTGCAGTACGGCTTGTACGGGTAGTACTCGCCGGTCGCCGACGCCGTGTCGTCGTCGCTGCCGTCGGGCTCGGGGTCGCGCTGCTTGGTGCGGAACCGGCCGAGGACCGCGTCGATCCGCGAGCGCTCGCGCATCGCGAGCAGGGTCTGCGTGACGTAGGCGCCCGAGGTGTACATCGCGGTCTGGCTGATGCCCCGGTAGGGCACGCCGAGCAGCTCGAGCGCGGCCTCCATCTGCGCGGAGAAGTGGGCGGCCCAGTTCGGGTGCTCGCTGCCCGCGGGGGCCGGGACGGCGGTCAACGGCTTGCCGAGGTGCGCCGCCCACGACTCGTCGACGCCCTCGACCGACGCCGGGACGCGACGGAAGCGGTCGTAGTCGTCCCAGGAGATCAGGTGCTCGCAGGCCAGGCCGCGACGACGGATCTCGTCGGCGACCAGGTGCGGCGTCAGGACCTCGCGCAGGTTGCCCAGGTGGATCGGCCCCGACGGCGACAGGCCCGACGCGCAGACGATCGGCCCGCTCGGGTTCGCCGTCGCGACCTCGTCGGCGAGGGCCGAGACCCAGTCGCCGGTCTCGCTCACGCCCGGTCCTTCACGGGGTTGGTCAGCGTGCCGATGCCCTCGACGGTGACGCTGACGGTCTGGCCGTCGACCATCGGTCCGACCCCGGCGGGGGTGCCGGTGAGCAGCACGTCGCCGGGCAGCAGCGTCATCACGCGGCTGACGTAGGCGATGAGCTCCTCGACCGGGTGCAGCAGCAGGCTCGTGCGGCTGTTCTGCACGACCGCGCCGTCGAGCTCGGTCGAGAGGGCGACGTCGGAGGGGTCGAGGCCGGTCTCGATCCAGGGGCCGAGCGGGCAGAACGAGTCGTAGCCCTTCGCGCGGGTCCACTGCCCGTCGCTCTGCTGCAGGTCGCGCGCGGTGACGTCGTTGGCGACGGTGTAGCCGAGCACGACGTCGCGGGCGCGGGCCTCGGGGACGTCGCGGCAGGGCTGCCCGATGACGACGGCGAGCTCGCCCTCGTAGTCGACGCGCTGCGAGTCGGGCGGGCGCTGGATCGGCAGCCCGGGCCCGACGACGCTGGTCGAGGGCTTCATGAACACCAGCGGCGCGGGCGGCGCCTCGCCGCCCATCTCGGCGGCGTGGTCGGCGTAGTTCTTGCCGATGCACAGCACCTTCGACGGCAGGATCGGGGCGAGCAGCCGCACGTCGGCCAGCGGGAACGTCCGGCCCGTGAAGGTCGGGTCGCCGAAGGGGTGCTCGGCGATCTCGGCGCACACGTCGGACGTGGCACCGGGCTCGCCGCCGGCGGCGGTGGGCGACTGGAGCGCGACGAACGAGACGCCGTCGGCGTGGGCGATCCGGGCGAGACGCACGGTCGACCACCCTATCGGCGTGTCGTCGTCGCGTTCGCGGGTGGCCGGGCGGGGTGCGGCTCACGCCGGCTGTCGGTGACGTGGTCCAGGATGGGTGCGGGTCGGCCCGGGGCGCGCCACGATGGACACCGAGGGAACCCGCGGGCTCGTGGCGCGTCAGGCGAAGTGACGTCGGCACGGCCGACGACGACGTGGCACGGCAACACATGGGGTGGGTCGGACAGTGGCTCCGCAGGAACACGATCGCGAGCGCGGCGACGAGGTCGAGGACGTCCCGGCGACGTCGCCGTCCGGCGACCAGGACGCGACGGACGCACAGGACGACGACGCGCAGGCCGGCGAGGGACCGCCGCGGTGGCGGACGAGAGCGCGGCCGACGAGAGCGCGGCCGACGACGGCGCGACGACCGACGAGCCGGACACGACGTCGGTGCCCTCGACGCGGCGTCCGACGACGCGCCACCGGTCGACGACACGCCCGAACCCACCGACGACGCGCCCGACGGCCACGGGTGACGACGCCGGCGGGTCCGAGACGGCCGAGACCCCGAGACGCCCGAGACCGCTGAGGCCGACACGGTCGTCACCGACGACGGCCGGTCCGCCGACACGGTCGTCACCAGCGACGCACGCTCCGCCGACACCGTGGTCACCGACGCGGGTTCGGCCGACACCGTGGTCACGGGCGACGGGCACACCGCGGACGACGCCGAGGCCGGCACCGCCGAGTCGACCACTCCGCCGACACCGTCGTCACCGACCACGAGCACGCCGCCGACGCCGGCTCCGTCGACGCGGCGACCACCACCGTGGCGCCGGTCGCGGCGGCCGCGGGCACGTCCGCCCTCGACTCGAGACCGTCCAGGTCTCCCCGTCGACGCGGCCACGACGCAGGTCCCCCGGTCGCCGCGTCCGGGCTCGACGCCCCCACCGTCCAGGTCCCGGCGTCGCCCGCCCCGCCCGCCGCGCCGCCGCCCGCCACCGGCGCCGAGCCGGAACCGGACGGGAAGCGGCGGGGGCCGCTGGTGGCGGTGCTGGCCGCCGCGGTGGTGGTCGTCGTCGGGCTCGCGGTGTGGCTGCTCGCGGGGAGCGGGGCGCCCGGCTCGCCGGGTTCCGGGTCGTCGGCCCCGCAGGCGGCCCCCGCCGCACGGGTCACGCTGACGCCGAAGGCCGACGCCGCGGGGTCGCACCCCTGACCCGGGCCGAGGTGCACGTCGCCGACGGCCGCGTCACCGACGTCTCGCTCACCGGTCCGAAGGGCCCGGTCGCCGGGGCCGCGACGCCCGACGGGTGGCGCTCCACCGGTCAGCTCGCCTACGGCACGACGTACACGTGGAAGGGCACCGTCGCGAACGCCGACGGTCGCACCACCCCGCTGACCGGGGCGTTCACCACCGTCGACCCGAAGACCACCCTCGCCGCGAGCCTCAACATCGCCGACGACGCGACGGTCGGGGTCGGCGCGCCGGTCGTCGTGCAGTTCAGCGGCGAGGTCGCCGACAAGGCCGCCGTCGAGCGGACGCTGAAGGTCAAGACCTCGGAGCCCACCGAGGGCTCCTGGGCGTGGCTGCCCGACACCGAGCAGGGCTCGCGCGCGCACTGGCGCCCGAAGGAGTACTGGAAGCCGGGCACGACCGTCGACGTGGCGGCGAACGTGTTCGGGGTGGACGTCGGGGCCGGCGGCTGGGGTGCGCGGGACGTCACCACGCACTTCACGATCGGGCGCGCGCAGATCGTCAAGGCGAACGTGAAGTCGTTCGAGATGGTCGTGGAGCGCGACGGCAAGAAGGTCATGACCGTGCCCGCGAGCTACGGCCTGGGCTCCGACCCGAACCGCAACACGACCAACGGGATCCACGTCGTCATGAGCAAGGAGGCCAGCAAGCTCATGACGAACCCCGCCTACGGCTACTTCAACGTGCCCGAGAAGTGGGCGGTGCGGATCTCCAACAACGGCGAGTTCATCCACGCCAACCCCAAGTCCACCAGCGCGCAGGGCAACGAGAACGTGACCCATGGCTGCGTGAACCTCTCCACCGAGGACGCGAAGTCCTACTTCGACACCGCGATGTTCGGCGACCCCGTCGAGGTCACCGGTAGCCCGGTGGCCATGCCCCGCACCGACATCTACGACTGGTCGGTCGGCTGGAACGAGTGGCAGTCGATGAGCGCGCTGCGCTCCTGACGTCGGGGGCGGGCCCGCGGGCTCCTCAGCTCGTGGGGCCCACACGAGCCGTGGTCGAACGATCGGCGCCCCGCCCGACCGGGACGCATGATCGTCAGGATGAGGACGCGGCGTCGTGTCCGCGGCCACCCGCGTCCTCCGATCTGCGATCACGCGGCTCGCGCGGGGCGACGGCGTTCCGGCTCGCCCACCTGAGCGCCGTCGCGAGCACGACGGCGCCCGCAGACAGCCCGCCATGTCCTCGGGACTCACTTCCCCCGAAGTGGGTCGCCCTCCCGGCACGTGTCCTCGCGACTCACTCGCCACGGAACGGGTCGCCGCTCGGGCCGTGCCCGCGCGACTCAGAAGGTCAGCACCACCTTGCCGGTCGCGTGCCCGCTCTCGACCAGCGCGAGCGCGGCCGCGGCGTCGTCGAACGGGCGGACGTCGGTGACGTGGGGATCGAGCGACCCGGCGGCGACGGCGTCGACGAGCCGGCTGAGCACGGCGCTCGAGCGGTCGCGGACCAGGTCGGTGCCGCCCAGCTCGGCCGCGAGGGGCTTGTCGGCGATCGAGATCAGCTTCGACGGGTCGGCGAGCAGCCCGGCGACGGTGCGCAGCGGGTCGCCGCCGACCATGTCGAACACGGCGTCGACGCCGTCCGGCGCCGCCTCGCGGACCCGGTCGAGCACGCCGTCGCCGTAGGCCACGGGCGTCGCGCCGAAGCGGGCGAGGAGGTCGTGCTTGCCCGGGCTCGCCGTCGTGACCACCCGCAGACCGCGCGCGGCGGCGAGCTGGACCGTCGGCACGCCCACTCCCCGCCGCCGCCGTTGACCAGCAGCGTCGCGCCCGCGGGGAGGTCGAGCACGCGCAGGACGTCGTCGGCGGTGCCGGCCGCGACCGGGAGCACGCACGCCTGCTCGGGCGACACCGTCGACGGGCGCGGCGCCGCGAAGCCCGCGGTCACCCGCGCGCGCTCGGCCCAGCCACCGACCATGTCCGGACAGCCCCGAACACCTCGTCGCCGACCGCGACGCCCTCGACGTCGGGGCCCAGCGCCACGACCCGCCCGGCCACCTCCCGACCGAGCACCGCGGGCGGGGTGACGCCGTACTCGCCGGCGCGCAGCCGGTGGTCGCCCGGGTTCACGCCGGCGGCCCGCACGGCGACGACCACCTCGCCCGGGCCCGGCTCCGGCTCCGGCACCTCCAGGAACCGCTCCTGCTCGGGACCTCCGACAGCGACGAATCCGTAGCCACGCACGGTCGGCCATCCTGCTCCTCCGCCGGCCCGCGGGCGATCAGGGCGCGAGGTAGGACGCGTCGATCCACGGCGGACGGCGGTCGGGACCTCGACGGCCACGTCGTGCTCGCGGTAGGCCACGCGGGCCCGGTCGCCCGAGACCGTCACCCGCACGGCCTCGAGGTTCGCCGGCTCCCCGGGGTCGTGCCCGACCGCCGCGGCCGCGACGGCGCGCAGCAGCGCCGAGTGGGAGGCGACCAGCGTGACCGTCCCCGGCGCCGCCCGCTCGGCGCGGTCCCGGATGCCGGCCCAGGCGCGGTAGACCACCACCTGCGGCGGCTCGAAGTGCCGGGTGGTCGCGGTCATCCAGCGGTCGATCGGCCCGCCGAGCTTCGAGGCCGCGCCGTAGTCGCTGTCGAAGCGGTCGTACTCCGCGATCCAGTCGGGCTCGCGGTCGGCGGGGTGGGCGGCGCGGTACGCGATGCGGTGGGCCGCGACCCCGGACGACTCGCGCGCCGCCCCGTCGTGGAGGAACCGGATGCTGTCGAAGCGCCCGTCGGCCTCGGGTTCGCCGCACAGCACCGACGCGCCGCGGGCCCGTACCAGCGCGTCGCGCAGCACGGCAGCGGTGGCCGTCGCGCGGGCGGTCGGGGCGTGGACCAGCCGCACGCGCGCGTCGCCGGCGAGCCGGACGTCCAGGGTCCGCGCGGCCTCGCGGGCCTGGCGCTCGCCGCGCTCGGTGAGCCCGACGTCGTCGTGGTAGCCCTGCGTCTCGCCGTGACGCAGGAGTACGACCTCGCGCGGGGACTCCTCGGGGTGCACCACCCGTCCACCCTCGCCGAGGGTGGGCGTCCGTGTAGCCATCGCCGTTCCCGTCCGGTGAACGCGGCGGTTCCGCCCCGGCGTGGCCGCTGTCACGCTCGAGCGATGAGCTCACCCGGAACGGTGCCCGCCGCCGTCGTCGGCCCCGGCAACATCGGTACCGACCTGCTGGCCAAGCTGGCGCGCAGCACGGCGCTCGAGGTCACGGCGATGGTCGGCGTCGTCGAGTCCGACGGTCTCGACCGCGCCCGCGCCGCCGGCGTGCCCGCGTCGGCCGAGGGGGTCGACTGGCTGCTGGCCCGGGACCCGCTGCCGCGGATCGTCTTCGAGGCGACGAGCGCGCACGCCCACCAGGCCCACGCCCCCCGCTACGCCGAGGCCGGCATCCGCGCGGTCGACCTCACCCCCGCCCACCTCGGGCCGATGGTCTGCCCGCCGGTCAACCTGCACGACCACCTGGACGCACCGAACGTCTCGATGATCACCTGCGGCGGGCAGGCCACGATCCCGGTCGTCGCGGCGGTGTCGTCGGTGGTGCCGGTGTCCTACGCCGAGATCGTGGCGTCGGCGGCCTCGCGGTCGGCGGGCCCGGGCACCCGCGCCAACATCGACGAGTTCACGCAGACCACGGCGCGGGCCGTCGAGGAGGTCGGCGGCGCGCAGCGCGGCAAGGCCATCATCATCCTCAACCCGGTCGAGCCGCCGATGATCATGCGCGACACGGTGTACTGCGCGCTGCCCGGCGACCGCTACGACGACACGACCGTCGAGGCCGTCGCCGCCTCGGTGCACGCGATGGTCGCCCGCGTGCAGGAGTACGTCCCCGGCTACACGCTGCGCGCCGACCCGCAGTTCGACCCGCCCTCGGCGACGTGGGGCGGCGCGGGTCGGGTGGCGGTGTTCCTCGAGGTCCGCGGGCGCGGCGACCACCTGCCCGAGTACGCCGGGAACCTCGACATCATGACCGCCGCCGCGGCGCAGGTCGGCGAGCTGATGGCGGCCGACATGGCGGGGGTGATGGCGTGAGCGAGCTCGCCGGACCCCGCCCGACGATCCGTCACGACGTGCGGATCACCGACACGACCCTGCGCGACGGCAGCCACGCGCAGGCCCACCCGTTCACCGAGGCCCAGGTCCGCGACACCGTGCGCGCGCTCGACCGCGCCGGGGTCGAGGTGATCGAGGTGACCCACGGCGACGGGCTCGGCGGGTCGAGCTTCAACTACGGCTTCTCGCACACCGACGAGCTGGCGCTCATCGCCGCCGCCCGCGAGGAGGCCCGGTCCGCCCGCATCGCCGTCCTGCTGGTCCCCGGCATCGGCACCGTCGACGACCTGCGCCGCGCCCACGACGCGGGCGCCGAGATCGTCCGCGTCGCCACCCACTGCACCGAGGCCGACGTGTCGCCGCAGCACTTCGGGGTGGCGCGCGAGCTCGGTCTGGAGACCGTCGGCTTCCTGATGATGAGCCACACCCAGCCGCCCGAGGTGCTGGCGAAGCAGGCCCGGATCATGGTCGACGCGGGCTGCCAGTGCCCGTACGTCACCGACTCCGCCGGCGCGCTGCTCATGCACGACGCGCGGGCCCGCTTCGAGGCGCTGGTCGCGGAGGTCGGCGACGAGGCGTGGGTGGGCTACCACGGCCACCAGAACCTCTCGTTCGGCGTGGCCAACTCCGTGATCGCCGCCGAGGCGGGCGTCAAGGAGATCGACGGGTCGCTGTGCGCGCTGGGCGCGGGGTCGGGCAACTCGCCCACCGAGGTCCTGGCCGCCGTGTTCGACCGGATGGGGATCGCGACCGGGCTCGACGTCACCGCCCTGCTCGACGCGGCCGAGGACGTCGTGCGCCCCTACCTGCACCGCTGGCCGAAGATGGACCGCAACGCGATCACCCAGGGCTGGGCCGGGGTGTACTCGAGCTTCCTGCTGCACGCCGAGCACGCGGGCGAGCGCTACAAGGTCCCGGTGCCCGACATCCTGCGCCGCTGCGGCGAGCTGGGCCTCGTCGGCGGCCAGGAGGACATGATCATCGACATCGCGCTCGAGCTCGCCCGCGAGGGCGAGCAGGGCCGGTGATCGACGTCGCGACTGGCGCCCTGACCCCGCCGACCGGGTAGGTTCGGCGGGGAGTCCTCCACCGAGGGAGTAGGTCGTGATGGCGATCCGGAGCGGTGCCTGATGCCCGTCGTCGAGATCCACCTCGTCGAGGGCGGACACGACCCCGCACGCGTCGAGCCGCTGCTGCGCCAGGTCAGCGAGCGCTACGCCGCGGTCCTCGACTCCCCGATCGAGCGGGTCCGCGCGTTCGTCACCCTGCACCGCCCCGAGTACTGGATGACCGGGGCGTCACGGCCGCCGTCGACGGCGACCCGGCGCCCTACTTCGCCGCCGCGGTCCTCGAGGGCAGGCCCCCGAGCAGCGCCGCAGGCTGCTCGCCGAGCTCACCGACATCATCTGCGACGTCATGGGCGCCACCCGGTCGCGGGTGCGCGGACGCATCGTCACGGTGCCGCCCGAGGACTGGGGCATCGGCGGGGTCCCGGCATCGCGGGCCCGACGCTCGGAGATCGTCGCGCGCTCGTCGCGGCTCTGAGGGCGCTCGCGGCGCTCAGATGCCCCGGCGCGCGCCCATGTCGAGGGCCAGCGTCGAGCCCGTGAGCGCGCTCGCCTCGGGGTCGAGCAGCGTGGCGACCGCCCAGGCGACCTGCGCCGGGGTCACCAGCGCGGACAGCGGCGACTCCGCCCGGCGCTCGTCGAGGACCGTCTCGACGTCGACCCCGCGGGACGCGGCCCGGTCGGCCGACAGGCGTCGCAGCCGATCGGTGTCGGCCGGTCCCGGGGCCACCAGGTGCGCGGTGACCCCGCGGGGGCCGTGGGCGTCGGCGAGCTGGCGCACGAGGTTGGCGAGCGCGGCGTTGACGATCCCGGCCCCGGGCACGTGCGGTGAGGGCTCGGCCCCGTAGTGCCCGCCCAGGGCGACCAGCCGCGACCCGGGCCCGAGCCAGGGATCGGCCGCCCGCGCGAGCCGCAGCATCCCGCCGACCTTGAGGGCCACGGCGTCCCCGAGCGCCGCGGGGTCGACCGTCGCCAGCGGCCCGAGCGCGGGCAGCCCGGCGGCCTGGACGACGAGGCGGACGGGCGCGCCCCGTGCCGCGAGCGCGGCGGCGACGGCCTCCTGCCCGGCGTCGTCGCCGACGTCGGCCGGGCAGGGGACGACGCCGTCGTCGTGCGCCGCGAGGGCCCCCAGCGCGTCGGCCGAGCGGGCGACGGCGAGGACCGGCACGCCGCGGGCGCGGACCCGGGTGACGATGGCGCCGCCGAGGGCACCGGTGGCCCCGGCGACGACGGCCCAGGGCTCGGCCCGTCGCCATCGTCCGGCGCGCTCACGCCGCGCTCCGGTCGAGGCCGAGCAGCGCGCGGGCGCGGGTGAACGCGGCGTCGGGGTCGGTGACGTCGACCCAGACCGTCTCCAGGCCCACGGCGCGGGAGCCCTCGACGTTGGCCGGCATGTCGTCGAGGAAGACGACCTCCTCCGCGGACGCCCGACGGCCTCGAGCGCGATCCGGTACGCGGCGGGGTCGGGCTTGAGGACGCCGATCACGGCGCCGTCGACGAGGGGGCGAGGCCGGCGAGCGCCGGGTGACCCGTCACGTCGGCGTCGTCGCCGTGGAACACCGGGAGGTGGTTGGTGAGCGCCGCGACCGTGGCGCCCGCGGCGCGCGCGTCGGCGACGAGGCTCCGGGCGGCGGGCTGGGTGATGTCGTCGCCGCCGCCGTAGAGCAGGTGCATCAGCGCGGACGACGACGCGTCGCCCCCGGTCAGCTCGGCGAGCTCGGCGGCCCGCTCGGCCCAGTAGGCCCGCTCGGCGACCGCACCGTCGAGGGCGAGCTCCCAGCGCGGGTCGGCGACGGGGCCGAGGCGACCGCGGCGGTCGGTGACCGCCCGCAGCTCGGGCCGGCGCCCGCCGAGCCGTCCCATCCTCTCGTGCGCGGAGCGCAGCACGACCCCGCCGATGTCCAGCAGCAACGCCCGCACGGCGCCGCAGCCTCAGGCGCGACGGGGCCGTCCGCCCCACCGCCGCGTTCGCCGCACGGCAACGTTCGCGGGTCGGGAACGTGTTGCTTGCCTCACATCTGTGCTTGGTTGACCGTGACGTCGACTCAGAGCCGAGGAGGGTCCGGATGGCCAACGTCGTCCCGCTGGACGAGTTCGCGACGGGCGAGTGGTACCCGGGCTTCCGGCCCGAGCACTTCGACAACCCGTGGATCAACGACCCGGCGAGCCCCTTCACCAAGCAGGACGAGCAGGGGTTCTGGTTCCTCGACTTCCACTGGTCGCGCGGGCTGACGCCGCTGGCGGCGACGCTGTGGAGCTCCGACGGCTACTGCTGGGGCACCCAGCACGCGGCCGAGGCCCTCCCCCTCCCCCCGGGCCGCGGCGTCGGCGCCCGCTTCGCCGGCACGCACCTCTACGGCAGCGCCCTGCCCGAGACCGACCCCCGCGAGATCGAGGCGCGCGCGCACCGGATCGCCACGAACCTGCCGCACTTCCTGCAGAACTACCGCTCGATCTGGGAGTCGGGCCGCGACGAGCTCGAGGCCACGTGGACCTACTTCCGCGGCGTCGACCTCACGGCCGTGCCCGACCTCTCCGACCTGCTCGGCCAGGCCCGGCGCTACCACAAGCGCTCGATGGAGATCCACTTCGGCGTCATGTACCCGATGCTCGCGAACTTCCTCGGCTTCTACGGGGCGTGCGCCGACATGGGGATCGACCCCGCCGAGATCGGCAAGTTCCTCCAGGGCGAGGACACGAAGATCATGGAGACCGACCGGAGGCTGTACGGGCTCGCCACGCGCGCCCGCGCCGCCGGGCTCTCCGAGGTGTTCGCCGCGCACGAGCCGCGCGCCCTGCGCGACGCGCTCTCGCGCCACGGCGGCACCGCCGGGCCGTGGCTGACCGAGTTCGACGACTTCCTGCGCGAGTACGGCTGGCGCAACGAGGCCACCTGCGACGTCGGGCAGGCGAGCTGGATCGAGGACAACACCATCCCGCTGGGCCTGGTGAAGACCTTCCTGGAGAAGGAGGGCGAGCACGACTTCGAGGCCGCGGCGCGCAACGCCCTCGCCGAGCGCGAGGAGGCGATCGACCGAGCCCGCTCGGGTCTGACCCGCGAGGAGCAGGCGGTGTTCGACGCGGGCCTGGTGTCGAACCAGACCGCGAACTTCCCGTGGTGGCAGGACGACCACAACTACTACATCGACCTCAAGGTCATGCTGCCGCTGCGCTGGGGCGCCCAGGAGCTGGCCGCGCGCCACGGCGCCGACCACAAGGACGACATGCTCTACCTGTTCTGGCCCGAGCTGACCGACGTCGCCTCGGGCCGCCGCCCGTACGCGGGCGAGCTGCGCAGTCTCGTCGCCGACCGCCGTCAGTACTACGACCACTGGCACGCCCGGCGCCACGAGATGCCCAAGGTCCTCGGGACCGTGCCCGATGCCGTCGAGGACCCGATCCTCATCGAGATCTTCGGCCTGAACCCGCAGGCGATCAAGGCGGTGCAGAACCCGACGCGGCGTCGCTGACCACCGTCACCGGGGTCGCCGCGGCGAAGGGCACCGCGCGCGGGATCGCCAGGGTCCTCCAGTCCTCCGACGACCTGCACCGCCTCGAGCCCGGCTCGGTCCTGGTGTGCGAGTCGACCTCGCCGAACTGGACGCCGGCCTTCGGCAAGATCGCCGGCGCCGTGTGCGACGGCGGTGGCATGCTCTCGCACGCCGCCATCGTCGGGCGCGAGTACGGCGTGCCGACCGTGACCGCGACCGGCGTCGCGACGCTGTCGATCGCCGACGGCGACGAGATCGAGGTGAACGGCTCGAAGGGCGTCGTCACGGTCATCGCCAAGGCCGCGGCCCCCGACCCGGTCTCCCCCGTCGGTGCGGTGGCCGCGGGGTGACCGCCGACGCGCAGGCGCCGGTCCGGCACAGCTGCCACGCCGTGATGTGGCTCGACGAGGTCGAGCCCGAGGCCGCGATCGCGGCGGGCGGCTCGAAGATGGGCAGGCTCGCCGAGCTCCTGCGGGCGGGGGTCGTCGTGCCCCAGGGCTTCGCGGTCACCGTCGACGCCTACCGCGCCCACTGCCGCGAGTCGGGTCTCGACGCCCGGATCGACGCGGTCGTCGCGGGGCTCGGCACC
Source organism: Aegle marmelos (assembly GCA_030449875.1). Classification (NCBI taxonomy): domain Eukaryota; kingdom Viridiplantae; phylum Streptophyta; class Magnoliopsida; order Sapindales; family Rutaceae; genus Aegle; species Aegle marmelos. The sequence continues at coordinate 28,460 of JASUUL010000141.1, forward strand.
GCACCCGACGACGCCGCGGTCGAGTCGGCGAGCGCGGCGATCCGCGAGCTGTTCCGCACGACCCCGGTCGGCGACGACCTCACCGCGCGGCTCACCGAGGCCTACGAGGAGCTGTGCCTGCGCTGCGTCGACGTCAACGTGCCGGTCGCGGTGCGCTCGTCGGCGACCGGCGAGGACGCCGCCGACGCCAGCTTCGCCGGCATCTTCGACACCTACCTCGGGGTCTCCGGGATCGAGCGGGTGATCGACGCGGTGCGGGCCTGCTGGGGGTCGCTGTTCACCGGGCGTGCGCTGGCCTACCGGCTGCGCCGCGGCATCAGCCACCACGACATGCCCATCGCGGTCGGCGTGATCGAGCTGATCCATGCCCGCGCGTCCGGGGTGGCGTTCTCGGTGCACCCGGTGACCGGCAAGGCGGACCGGGTCGTCATCGAGACGAACTGGGGCTGGGGCGAGGCGATCGTGCAGGGCGTCGTCGACCCGGACCACGTCGAGGTCGGCAAGGCCGACGGCCGCATCCTGCGCTACGACACCGCGCACAAGACCGTGGTCTCGGCGTTCGACTTCGCGGTCGGCGCCGTCACCGAGATCGAGATGCCGGCGAAGCTCGCCGACCGCCGGGTGCTCGACGACGAGCAGGTCGGCGCGATCGTGTCCGCCGTCTGCGCGATCGAGGAGCACTACGGCTACGCGGTCGACGTCGAGTGGGTGATCTCGCGCCACCGCCGCGCGGGCGACCCGGTGTGCATCGTCCAGACCCGGCCCGTCACGGTCACCGCCGCGCCCGAGGACGCCGCGCCCGCGACCTACGACCCCGTCGCGCTCGCCCAGAAGTACCTGTTCAGCGGCAAGCCGATCCCGGGGCGGTAGCGCTTCCTTGCGGTCTGCTGACGATCTCGGGCGTCGCCTGCCCAGGGGGACCGTCCGTGGTCCGGGCTCGTTCAACGGCGTATGAAGCGCATCGTGGTCGTCGCGGCCGTCCTGCTCGGCGCCGCACTCCTGCCGGGCTGTTCGTCGGGTTCGGGCGTCTGTGAGGGGTCAAGGCCGGCCAGGACCCGGTCGTGGCCGCAGGCGGGAGCTACGCGGCGCTCGCCGGCCCGCAGGCCCAGGAGCAGGCGCAGAAGCTCCGGGACGCCGCGGCGGAGATCCGGTCGTCGTGCCCCGAGCAGAGCAACGATGCCGCGCGCCCGAGACCGTGGCCGCCACCGCCCGGACCTGACGGCTTCCTGACGATCGCGGCCGCCGCCTTGGCGGCGGCACCGGGAGGCGGCAAGGTCCGCCCGGTCGGCGGACCTCCTCGCCCTCGCCGTCCCGGGCGATCACCTCCAGACGTTGCCCGGGTGCACGGGAGCCCCGGCGCCGTCCCGCCCGACGGACGGCGCCGGGGCCGACGTGCGGGCGGGCACCACCCCGGCAAGGAGCGGACATGACCGCTGCGGACAAGGCCCCCGAGAACGCTACCCACACCCCCCCCCGGGACGGCGCCGCCCGGTGCGGGCCGTCGTGCCGGCATCGCGGCCCGCGGCGTGCTCGGCCTGGTCGCGAGCGTGGTCCGGTTCCTCACCAGCCTGTTCGCCGCGATCCTGCTGGTGCAGATGATCCTGCTGCTGTTCGGGGCGAACCCGTTCAACGTGATCACCGTCGTGGTCGGCGCGGTGGCGAACTCACTGACGCTCGGGCTGGCGACGCTGTTCCTGTTCGTGAACCCGATCGTCCAGGTCGTGGTGTCCTACGCCCTGCCCGCCGTCGCGTGGGTGATCATCGGCTCGATCGTCGTCGCGATCCTGCGCGCGGTCGCCCGGCCCAGTTCCGGGCTGTGCTGAGGGGGCCGTCAGCCCGCGGGCGCCGGGTCGTCCGGTGCCGCCGGCAGGCACACCGTGATGCGCGCCCCACCGCCCGGCCGGTCGTGGATGGTCACCGATCCGGCGTGCCGGCGGACGTGACCGGCGACCACGGCGAGGCCGAGCCCCGAGCCGTCGGCGTCCGGGCGGTCGCGAGCACCGCCACCGCGATCGAACCGCTCGAAGACCCGGCTCCGGCGGTCCTCGGGGATCCCCGGTCCGGCGTCGTCGACCTCCCACCGCACGCCTGCCGGGTCACGGGCGACGCCGATGCGCACCAGGCCACCACCGTGCCGGTCGGCGTTGCGCCCGAGGTTCAGCAGGATCTGGCGCAGGCCGCGGCGGTCGCCCAGGACCCGCGGCGGATCGTCGACCTCGATCGGGACCGCCGACCACTGCTCGTCCGCGAGCGCTCGGCTGAGCTCGGCGATGTCGACGACCTCCAGGTCCCGGACGTCGAGCTCCTCGTACTGCCGTGAGACCTCCAGCAGGTCGGTCACGAGGCCGGCGAAGCGACGCAGGTCGACGTCGAGCATGTCGACCGCCTCGGCCGCCGCGGACGGCATCCCGTGGCGACGGTTCCGGAGGATGCCGAGTGCCGCCGTCATGCTGCTCAGGGGCGAGCGCAGCTCGTGGCTGACGTCGCCCGCGAAGCGCGCGTCCCGGCGGACGCGCTCCTCGAGGTCGGCCGCCGTCCGGTTGCCCGTCGCGGCGCGCGGGCCGCGGTCGCGGTCGCGGTGCTGGGGGAGACGGTGGGCGCGGGCGCCGGTGGCGACCCGGTCGGCGGCCGCCGACAGCTCGCGCACCGGACGCAGCGCCCGTCCTCCCGCCCACCAGCCCAGGCCGAGGCCGAGCATCGCGGCGGCGGCGGTCGCGGCGGCGAGCAGAACCGCCAGGAACCCGACCGTGGCGGGCAGCTCCTCGAGGGGATCGATCTCGACGAGGACGTCCCGGCCGGTCAGCGGGACCGCGACCGCCAAGGCCGGGTCCGCGCCCGGACCGACGGGTTCCAGCGTGCGGACCGTGACCCGGGTGGCCCCGACGATCTCCGGGGGCAGTGCGCCGATGGCGGGAACGGCGCCGACGGTGATCCAGTCCCCTGTCCGGCGGACCGCCACCCCCGTCCCGGGTCGCACGGTGAGTCCCTCGAGCAGGGCGGGCAGATCGGGGACGAACGTCCCAGCCGGTCGGCGACGAGCACGGCGTCGCGGCGGGCCTGGTCGGTCGCGACCGCCTCGCGACGGGAGTAGAGGTAGTGCGAGGTCAGCGACCAGGTCGCGCCCGCGAGCACACCCACGATCAGCAGCGAGAGCAGTCCGAAGCTGATCGCGATCCGCCCTCGCAGCCCCACCCGGCCCGACCGCCACGGCGAACGGCCGCGGGTCGCGTCGGCGGGCTGCGGGCTCATCGTCCGGTGCGGTACCCGCTCCCGCGCACGGTCAGCACCAGCGTCGGCCGGTCGGGGTCGGGTTCGATCTTCCGCCGGAGACGGCGGACGTGGACGTCGAGCAGGCGGGTGTCGCCGAAGTAGCCGTAGCCCCAGACCCGGGTCAACAGCTCCTCCCTGCTGACGATGCGCCCCTCGGCGCGGACGAGCTCGACCAGCAGCCGCAGCTCGGTCCGCGTCAGGGCGACGTCGCGGTCGCCGCGCCGGACCTCCCCGCGCTCGGGCCGGATGCGCAGGTCGCCGACGACGAACTCGTCGTCGGACCGGGCCGCCGGGCGGGTCCGCCGCAGCAGGGCACGGACGCGCGCGGCCAGCTCCGCCGGGACGACCGGCTTGGTGACGTAGTCGTCGGCACCGGCCTCCAGGCCCGCGATGACGTCGTCGGTGTCGGCTCGCGCGGTGACGACGATGATCGGGAGGTCGCGTTCGGCGCGGATGGAACGACAGAGCTCGAAGCCGTCGGTGCCCGGGAGCATCAGGTCGACCAGCGCCACGGCGATGTCTCCGTCGAGCACCGCCCGCGCCTGCTCGGCGGACCCGGTCTCGACCACCTCGATGCCCTCGTCGGCCAGCGCCACCGCGAGCAGGCGCCGGATCCGGACGTCGTCCTCGACCAGCAAGGCACGCACGGGTGACCCCGGGCTCCGCCCGTCGCCGACGACCGCGGGCGGGCCGCTCACGGGACCAACGGGCGGCACGACGGCACCGACGTCGCCGTCCGCTGCAGGTCGGGTGGGAGGGCGAGGTCGCCCACGACGACACCCCGGTCGGCGAGGGCGAGCCGGCTGCGCGCGCCCTCCAGGGTGTTGGCCAGGGTCGCGTCGGCGACGGCGGGGACGGCGCGCAGCTGCTCCGCGGCGTCGGAGAGCGTCCGGGCGCGCTCGTCGAGCAGGCGCGAGACCGGGGCGAGCGTCGACTGGCCCGTCGCGGTCGGGGCCGGGCCGACCCGCCCCAACGTGGCGTACGCCCGCTCGAACGCCGCGGAGCGCCCATCGAGGTAGGCGAGCATGCGGTCGCGCGACCCGAGGAGGTCGTCCGCGACGATCTCCGGCGGTGCGGACGCGCCGGTCACCGGCGTCAGGGCCCGGCACACCTGGTCGAGCCACGCCTGCGCGGGCTCCACGGCCGGGAGGTCGCCCGGCGCCATGGGGCGCGGCGACTGCGGCGCGGGCGCAACGTCGTTCGAGCAGGCCGCCGTCGCGGCGAGGGCCACCAGGAGCACAGCGAGCAGGAGACGCGCCACGGCTCGATCGTCCCGCCCCGACGGTGATCTGTCGCGCGTGTCCGGCCGATCGTCAGGAGGTCGTCAGGGTGGGCTGCCCACTCACAGTCGCCGCAGCCGTGCGCTGACGACGCCGGCGGCGTCGAGGACCGCGACGACGTGGCGGCGCCGCACGGCCGGGCTCGCGCGGTCGACCGGCGTCGCCACCGACAGGGCCGCGATGACGGCGCCCTCGCCGTCGCGCACCGGCGCGCCCACCGACGTCACGCCCAGCCGGCTCTCCTCGCGGTTGTCGGCCCACCCGCGTCCGGCGATCTCGGCCAGCTGCGCGCGCAGGCGCTCGGGGTCGGTGATCGAGTGCGGTGTCGGGCGCGCCGGCACCCAGCCCGCGAGCGCCGCGTCGAGGTCGTCCGGGTCGAGCGCGGCGAGCAGCACTTTGCCGGTGCTCGACGTCGTCGCGGGCAGGCGGGTGCCGACCCGGGCGAAGATCCGCGCCGTGTGCGGGCTCTCCAGGCGCTCGACGTACACCGCGTCGAGGCCGTCGAGCACCGCCAGCTGCACGGTCTCGCCGGTCGTGGCGCAACCCGCCATCGCGGGGCGCGCGCCGTCGTGCAGGCCGCGGTGCGGCGCGACGCTGGCGCCGAGGTCGTACACCGCGAGCCCGAGCCGGTAGGTCCCCGCCGCGCTCCCCCGCTCGAGCAGCCGCTCGGCGGTCAGCGTCGCGAGCAGCCGGTGCACCGTGCTCGTCGCCAGCCCGCGCCGGCGCGCGAGCTCCGAGGGGCCGAGCTCACGGTCGGCGCGGGAGAACTCCTTGAGCAGCCGCGCGGCGTTGCGCACCGACGACAGCTCCCAGCTCGGCCGTCCCGCCATGCGGGAAGCGTGCCTTCCCGAGCCCGGGCGACGCCACCTGGCGTCGGACGCACCACCACCGCTGGCCTGGAGGCGCCGCCATGCTGACCGCCGAGCAGAACGACGAGCTCACCGCCGTCGAGCCCGGGACGCGGATGGGCGAGGTGCTGCGCCGCTACTGGTACCCGGTGGCGTTCACCCGCGAGCTCGCCGAGTTCCCCGTCAAGCGCGTCGAGCTGCTGGGCGAGTTCTTCGCGCTGTGGCGCTCGCCGTCGGGGCGCTACGGGATCATCCCCGAGCCCTGCCCGCACCGGAAGGCGTCGATGGCGTACGGGGTCGTCGAGGACGACGGCCTGCGCTGCCCGTACCACGGCTGGAAGTTCGACACCGACGGCGCGTGCACCGACCAGCCCGCGGAGAAGGACAACACGCGGTTCCAGGACCGCGTCCGCGCGACGGCGGGCCGCGTCGAGGAGATGGGCGGCCTCGTCTGGGCCTACGTCGGCCCCGACCCGGCGCCGCTGCTGCCGCGCTTCGACGTCTACGTGATGGACGGGTTCCGCGACATCGGCTGGGCCGACCTGCCGTGCAACTACGTGCAGATCATGGAGAACGCGGTCGACCCGCACCACGTGGAGTGGCTGCACGGGCGCTACTTCGAGTTCATCGGGCGCCACGAGGGCTTCACCGCGCCCGCGTCGTTCGGCAAGGAGCACCAGCGGATCGGCTTCGACGCGTTCGAGTGGGGGATCATCAAGCGCCGCATCCTGAAGGGTGCCGACGAGGACAGCGACGACTGGAAGGTCGGCCACCCGCTGGTCTTCCCGTACAACATGCGGGTCGGCGGGGGCGGCATCCACCAGATGCAGATCCGGGTCCCGATCAACCGGACCACCACCCGGTTCATGCTCTACACCGTCCACGCGCCCGAGGGCTACGAGCCGCTCGAGCAGCCCTCGGTGCCCGACTACGAGATCCCGGTGTTCGACGAGCGCGGCGGTCACGTCGTGAACTACGTCGAGGGCCAGGACATCATGGCGTGGTGCACCCAGGGTCCGATCACGGACCGCACCACCGAGCACCTCGGGCGCTCCGACATCGGCGTCGCGATGCTGCGCAAGATGTTCCGCGCGCAGATGGCGGCCGTCGAGAACGGTGACGACCCGCTCGGCACGATCCGCGAGCCCCACGAGCGCATCGACCTGCCGTGCGAGAAGGACAAGTTCCACGCCGGCGGCGCGCAGTTCGCCCTCGACTTCTGCGACATGGGCTCGACGCGCTTCTCCCCGATGCTCGACACCATCCGCAAGGTGCACCTGTCGGCGGCCGAGCGCGTCGGCAAGGACAAGGCGGCGGGACGGACGTCGTTCACGCCCGTCGGCGGGATCGGCGACGCCACCCTCGCGCCCGGCACCGACGCCGAGGTCGACTCCGGGCCGGTCGGGTGAGCTCGCCGCCCGACCGGCGGTTCGCCGCCGACGCCGAGGCCCACCGTCGCGACGCCCCGCGGTACTGCCCCGGCTGCGCGGGCGAGCTGGGCCTGGCCACGGAGTTCTGGGAGGGCGACGAGCGGCGCTTCTACTGCTGGTGCGCCGGTTGCGGCTGGACCGGCGAGATCACGACGACCGGCGACACCGCGGTCGGGCACGAACCCGAGCACTAGACCGCGCGCGCCGCGACCCCGGGTTCTCGACGCGCCCGGCCATCCACGGCAGCACGAGCTCGAAGGCGTCGAGGCGAACTGCCAGCTGTGCCGCCCGGGCTGGGTGTTCACCGTGCAGGCGATCGCCCGGGTCCGGGCCTGCGCGCACAGCGCCGTCGCCGCGGGCAGCTCGTCGCCCATCGCTCCCCCGCCACCGCGTCCCCCGAGGCCCGCCGCGGCCGAGCCCGGCCCGTTCGGCACGCGCGGCCCGCGACCCGACGGCCGGTGGCCACCGGGCCCGCCGAAGCCGCCGCCCTGGTCGGACGAGTCGTCGAACCAGCCCGCCGTGTCGGCGTAGGGCGCGTGGCCGGCGAGCACGGTCGCCGGGTCGAAGGCCGCCCACGCCGCCGCGTTCCCGCCGTAGAGCCGGTCGATCGTCTGCTGCTTCGTCCCGACCTCGGGTCCGGCGTCGCCCGCGATGTCGTCGAAGGAGTCGAACAGCTCGGGATGGGACACGGCGAGGTCGACCGCGCAGGTCCCGCCCATCGACCACCCGACGACGCCCCAGGCGCGCGGGTCGCGGGAGACGCCGAAGGCCTGCTCGACGAAGGGGACGACGTCGCCGGTCAGGTGCGACGCGGCGTTGCCGCGCGGCCCGTCGACGCACTCGGTGTCGTTGTTGAAGGTGCCGCCCGCGTCGGCGAACACCAGCACCGGCGCCGTCCCGCCGTGCGCGGCCGCGTACGCGTCGGCGGTCTGCACGGCGTTCCCGACCCGGATCCAGTCGGCGGGGTGTTGAACTCGCCGCCGATCATCATGATCGCCGGCAGCGCGGGGTGCGGGCCGGGCGCGAACCACGACGGCGGCAGCCACACGTCCTCGTCGCGGTGGGCGAAGCCGCTCGCCGTCGACGGGATCGACACGTCGACCACGGCGCCGGTCGTGCGGGCGTGCCCGCGCATCGCGGGGAGCGCGGCGGCGTCGACCTGGTCGGGCAGCGGCCCGGCAGCCACCTCCGACCAGCCCTCCTGCACCGTCGTCACGTAGCCGACCCACTGGTTCAGCACCAGCGCCACGCAGAGCACCGACAGCGGCACCACCGCGACCGCCAGGCCGCGCCGTCCCCACCGCACGACCGGCCAGGTCACGACCACGGCGACGATCGCGGCCGCCGTCACGCCGACCCACACCCACAGCAGCCCCGGCGCGGGGTCGGACGCGAGCCCGCTCCCGGCGAACGCCCCCAGCGCGGCGAGTGCGCCGCCGACGCCGAGCACCACGACCGCGGCGAGGCGCCACCACCGCGCCCGGACCGGACGTCGCGACACCACCAGGGGCGCCACGACCACGAGCAGCGCCAGCAGCACGACGGCCTGCACGGTCCACGGCAGCCAGCCCTGGAGCAGGGAGAGTCCGCGCCCGTGACCACCGTGGTTCTGCACGCTGCGAGCGTGCCGCGCGGCACCGTGATCGCCGTGTGTGATCGGCACGCGTCCGGCTGTGCGTGTGCTGTGAACACGGACGGAGGTTGATCGGTTGAGTCGCCCGTGACCGAACCTTGATCCGTCTCGTTTTCGGGACAGGGCGGTGAAACAGCAGCCGCGCGCGACTCGGCAGAGGGGGTCGACCCATGGCAGGTCGGCACGGCCACAAGAGCACGGTCGCAGTGCACGATCCGCCCACGGGTCCACGTCACCGGTCACCCGACGCCTCGTCGGCGACGGTCACGGTCGCCGACCTCGTCCCGGAGCCCCGCGCCGCGGCGACGCCGACCTCTCCGCCGCAGGGACCGGAGCGGAGCCGCCGGTGGCCCTGGCTCGTCGTCCTCGCCGTGGTGCTGGTCGCGATCGGCGTCGCCCGGTTCTCCGGTGACCCCGACCCCGGCCCGCCCGCGGCGCCGCCGGCCGCCGTCACCGCCCCGGCGCCGGGTCTCGCGACCGGTGCGGCCGCCCCGCCCGCCGGGACGGTGCTGCTCCCGCGCGTCGGCGGGCGCAACGCCGACGTCGTCGTCGTCGCGTTCAAGCGGATGGGGCTCACCGACGTCCGCATGGTCACCGACGACGACCGGACCGTCGACGACCCCGGCAAGTGGACCGCGATCGGGCTGCAGCCGAAGCCGGGGACCGCGGTGCCGCCCGGTGAGACCGTCATGCTCACGGTGTCGCAGCGGAACTGAGCCCCGCTCAGCCCTCGCGGGCGTGCGCCCGGAGGCGCTCGGACCAGCTCAGGGCGCGCGGCGCCTCGCCGACCTCGGAGTGGGGCCTGCCCTCGTGCTCGACGACGGGGTGGACGCCGAGCGCGTGGCGGTCGGTCGTGAGGCACCGGCCGTCGTCGAGGGCGAACCGGTACCAGTGCCACGGCCAGGCGACGACGCCGTCGCGCACCCGGCCCTCGACCAGCGGGCCGCCGTTGTGCGGGCACGCCGCGTCGGTGACCCGCAGCGAGCCGGCGTCGGCGAACACCGCGAAGCACCGGCCGTCGGCGGCGGTGACCGTCCAGGCCTCGCGGCCCGCCGGCTCGCCGAGGTCGACGAGCATCGTCAGCGCTGCCCCGACGCGCGCAGGGACGCGAGCGACTCGCCGCCGACGAACCAGTGCTCGGGCTCGCACTCGGTGACGACGACCCGGACGTTGCCCGCGGGGGCGCCGACCGCCTCGCTCACGGCGGCGGTCACCTTCTCCCCCAGCGCGGCGAGCTGCTCGGGGTCCGCCCGCGGGCGAGGGTGATCTGGACGAGCGGCATCGGTGTGCTCCCTTCGGTCGCATGTGAGCACTTTCCGGGGCCATGACCCCGGAAAGTACTCACATGCCGCAGGCCAGCTCGACGGTGCCGAGCCGGTCGATCGACACGGTGACGACGTCGCCCGCGGTCACGGGCGTCGCCGCGGTCAGGCCGCCGGACAGCACGACCTCGCCGGCCGCCAGCCCCTCGCCGGACGCGGCGAGCTGCCGCACCAGCCAGGCGACGGCGGCGGCCGGGTGCCCGAGCGACGCGGCGCCGGAGGCGGTGGCGACGAGCTCGCCGTTGCGCTCGAGCAGCACGCCGACCAGGCGCAGGTCGATCCCCGCCACTCCCACCGGCGCGCCGACGACGAACCGCCCCGCCGAGGTGTCGTCGGCGACGACGTCGGCCATCGTGAACCGGTAGTCGGTGTAGCGGGAGTCGAGCACCTCGATCCCGACGGCGACGCCGGACGTCGCGGACAGCACGTCGGTGGCCGTGACGTGCTCGCCGGCCAGGTCGCGGCCGAGCAGGAACGCGATCTCCGGCTCGGCGCGCGGCGCGATGTGGTCGGCGCAGTGCAGCGGCTCGCCGAGGTCGAGGGCCGCGGCGGCGGGCAGGAACCCGTAGACGGGGGCGTCGACGCCGACCTGGGCCTGCTTCGCCCGCGACGTCACGCCGAGCTTCCAGCCCGCGAGCGGCCCGGCGCGCTCGCGGAGCACGCGCTGCACCCGGTAGGCCGTCGGCAGGTCGAGGGCGACGTCGGCGGACAGCTGCTCGATCGCGGTGCGGTCGGCGACGGCCTTGCCCAGCCGGTCGGCCAGCTCGGTCACGTCGATCGTGGTGCGTCGACGCTCATGGGGTCACCCTCACCGTCACCGGACCCAGCCGGTCGAACTCGGCGCGGAACACGTCGCCCGCGCTCATCGGGACGGCGGCGTGCAGCGCCCCCGTCATCACCAGGTGGCCGGGCTCGAGCGCCACGCCGTTACGGCCCAGCACGTTCGCCAGCCACGCGACGACGGCCACCGGGTCGCCCAGCGCGGCCGCCCCGGCCCCGGAGTCGATCAGCTCGCCGTTGCGGGTCAGCGTCATCCCGATGAGGCGGGTGTCGAGCCCGTCGATCGGGACCAGGCGCGAGGAGACGGCCACTGCGCCGTTCGAGGCGAGGTCGGCGACGGTGTCGGCGAGCTTGATGCGCCAGTCGGCGATGCGGGAGTCGACGATCTCGACCGCCGCGGCCGCGCCCGCGATCGCCGGCGCGACGTCGGTGGGCCCGACGCCGGGGCCCGCGAGGCGCTCGCCCATCACGAAGACGATCTCGGCCTCGAGCTTGGGTGCGATGAAGCGGGACAACGGGACCGCGTCGCCGTCGCGGTACACCGTCGAGGCGAGGACGGGCCCGTGGTCGGGCGTGTCGACGCCGACCATGCGCTGCATGGCCGCCGAGGTCAGCCCCACCTTGTGGCCGACCACGTGGTCGCCGTCGGCGAGCAGCAGCGGCACGAGCTCGCGCTGGATGGCGTAGCCGTCGGCCATCCCCCGCGACGGGTCGTCGTCGGTGAACGGCGGGATCGGCACGCGGGTGCGGCGCGCCTCGTACAGCAGGTGCGCCAACGCCTTCGGGTCAGACACGGGCATCCACGGTCTCCTCGCTCTCCCTGCCGACCGCACCGACGGAGTGCCGTTGCGGACGTCGGACGTCAGCGGTGGCACTCCGCTGACGTTCGGCCGCCGGCACCCAGCCCAGGCGCCGCGACACCGCCTCGCCCGCCTCGACGACGCAGCGGGCGAGCCGCCGGCGCGGGATCGCGCGGAAGCGGGTGATCGGGGCGCCGACGCTGATCGCGGCGACCACCTCGCCGCCGGGACCCCGAACGGGAGCCGCCAGCGACGCCACGCCCATCTCGCGCTCGTTGACCGCCTCGGCCCACCCGCGGGCGGCCACCGCGTCGAGCTCGGCGCGCAGTGCCTCGGGCTCGACGATGGTGTGCGGGGTGTGGGCGCGCAGGCCCGCGCCGAGGAAGGCCTCGCGCCGACCGGGCGGCAGCGCGGCGAGCAGCACCTTGCCCGAGCTCGTGCAGTGCAGCGGGACCCGGCGGCCGGTCTCGTGGAACAGGCGCAGCGAGTGGGTGCTCTCGAGCCGGTCGACGTAGACGACCTCGTCGCCGTCGAGCATCCCGACCTGGGCGGACTCGCCGGTCTGCTCGCGCAGCTCGACCAGCACCGGGCCCGCGGCGCCGTGCAGGTCCATGTGGGACCGGACCGCCTCGCCGAGCTCGAACACCACGAGGCCCAGCCGATAGCCGTCGGCGCCGCGGGTCACGAGACCCTCGGCGGCGAGGGTGGCGAGCAGGCGGTGCGTCGCGCTCTTGCCGAGGCCGAGGCGGCGGGCGAGCTCGGAGACCCCGAGCGTCTCCTCGCGCGACAGGAACGCCTTGAGCAGGCGCGCGGCGTTGGTGACCGACTGCAGCGGGGCGTCCATCAGGTGGCCACCGCCCCGGAGGGCCGCCCGCCGAGCGCCGAGACGAGGACCCGGCGCACGGCCTCGGGGTCGAGGTCGCCGCCCGGGCGCAGGGCGGCGTCGACCGCCTCGCCGACCGCCGGCGTGTGCGGGGCGATGGCGCGGGCGAGCAGCACCTGGGCGCGGGCGAGCCCGGCGACGGCGGCGCCCTGCATCTCGTCGACGAGGGCCTCGCGGCCCCGGGCGCGCGAGCGCAGGGCGTCGACGTCCCGGGCGGCCGCGGAGTGGCCCGAGGCGAGCCCGGAGCCGACGTGCCCGGCGTGGTGCGGCGAGAGCCCGGAGCCGGGCTGCGTGACGAGGTGGTACAGGACGGTGGCGACGCCGAGCGTGCCCCGTACCTCGTCGGGACGTGGACCGTCGCCCTCGTCGATCAGCCCCAGCGCCGGCAGGACGACCGGGTCGTAGAACCGCACCACCCACGCCATGCCGTCGAGCGACCCGGGCAGCTCGACCTCCTCGCCGCGCAGCGGGCCGAGGGGTTCGGTGGTGGCCAGCACGTGCAGGTTCCGGGCGCCGGCGGCCACGACCGTGAACGGCCCCGACGCGAGCAGGGGCATCCGGCCGCGGACGGCGGGCGGGAAGGTCGCGGCCTGCTGGGCGTAGGCGGCGTGGATGCCCTCGACGTAGCCCGCGACGGCCCGGCGCATCGCCATCGGGTCGGCCAACGGTCCTCCCGGAAACGTTCCGCGCAGCGGAACAGCTGGTCTTCTCACCGGAACGCTAGGGCGGCTAGCTTCGGTTCCGCAACCCTTCGCGGCGAGCGGCTGGAGCGGCACCGTGGGCATCCTGAGACTCGCGCACATCGACGTCCGTACCCCGGACCTGGACCTCGCCGCGGCCTACTACACCGAGGTCATGGGCCTGCAGCAGGTGCAGCGCACCGACGACGCGGTGTACCTCAAGTGCTGGGACGAGGAGGACCACCACTCGCTGCGGATGCGCTACCACCCGCGCACCGGGATGGACTCGTTCACGTTCCGCGTCGAGGCCGAGGACGACCTCGCCGACTTCGAGTCGAAGGTCGAGGCCTACGGCTGCCCGACCTCGCGGGTGAGCCGCGGCGAGGCCGTCGGGCAGGGTGAGTCGCTGCGCTTCGAGGTGCCGTCCGGCCAGGTCATGGAGCTGGTCTGGGACCTCGAGAAGACCGGCAACATGCTCGGCAAGCACAACCCGCGCCCGACCCCGCCGCCGGACCTGGCCGGCATCGCGCCGCCGCGGATGGACCACATGCTGGTTAACGCCGAGGAGGTCGCCGAGGCGAGCGCGTTCTTCATCGACGTGCTCGGGATGCGGCTGACCGAGCAGGTCCTCGACGGCAACGGCCACCAGCTCGGCGTCTGGCTCGCCGGGCGGACGAACTCCCCGCACGACATCGCGATCGTGAACGGGCCGAACGGCGCGCTGCACCACTGGGCCTACTGGCTCGACGACTGGGACCACGTCCGCAAGGCCGCCGACACGCTCGCCTACAACGGCGTGCAGATCGACCAGGGCCCGACGCGCCACGGCGTCACGCGCGGCAACACGATCTACTTCTTCGACCCGCTCGGGATCCGCAACGAGGTGTTCACCGGCGGCTACTGGGTCGACCCCGACACCGAGATCCTCACCTGGACCGAGGACAACTTCGGCAAGGGCCTCTTCTACTACGAGAACGTCGTCAGCCAGCGGTTCCTGCGGATGCACACCTAGGAGCGCCGATGTCCACCACCGACCGGATCCTGCGGCTGCAGCACGTCGAGGTGCGCGTCCCCGACCTCGAGCTGGCCACGGCGTACTACACCGAGGTGCTCGGCCTGGTCGAGACCGCGCGCGACGAGCGCGACGGCGCCGAGCGCGTGTTCCTCAAGTGCTGGGACGAGCGCGAGCACCACTCGGTGATCCTGCGCGAGGCACCCACGCACGGCCTGGACCACATGTCGTTCAAGCTCCTCGACGCCGGCGACCTCGACCACTACACCGCGAAGCTCGAGGCGGCGGGCGTGGCCGTGAAGCGCTACGCGCCGCGCGAGCTCGGCCCGGGCTGGGGGGCGTCGATCCGCTTCGAGGCCCCCAGCGGCCACCTCGTCGAGCTGACCCACGGCACCGAGCGCGTCGGCAACATGCTCCCGCAGACCAACCCGCCGCCCCGGCCGCAGGACCTCGTCGGCATCGCGCCGCCGCGCCTCGACCACCTCTTCGTCATGGCCGAGGACGTCGAGGCGTTCACCGCGTTCTTCTGCGAGCTGCTCGACTTCCGGCTCACCGAGCAGATCCTCGCCAACGACGGCCACCAGCTCGCGACGTTCCTCGAGCACTCGCACACCCCGCACGACATCGCCGTGATCACCGGCCCGAACGGGGCGCTGCACCATTTCGCGTTCTGGATGGACGACTGGAACGGCATCCGCGACGCGGCCGACACCCTCGCCTACCACGGCGTGAACATCGACGTGGCCCCCACGCGCCACGGCGTCACCCGCGGGTACACGACCTACTTCTTCGACCCGGTCGGGAACCGCAACGAGCTGTTCACCGGCGGCTACTGGGTCGACCCCGACTTCGAGCCGATCACCTGGACCGAGGAGGAGATGGGGCGGGCCATCTTCTACTACCACCGCCAGGTCAACGAGCGCTTCTTCACGGTGCACTCCTGATGGCCCGCGACCCTCGCTCCGTCGACCGCTACGAGACGCCCGACTACCTCTCGCGGTACCGCTCGCGCCGGGCGAGCGCGGGCGACGAGCAGGCCGAGACCGGGTCGGTCGACGACACGCCCCTCTACCTGCGCCGCTTCCGCGAACGTGCCCACGGCGCGGCGTCGGCGAGCCCGGCCGTCGACACCTCCGTCACCCACGACGGCGCCCGGTTCACCCCGGCGCTCGCGGAGGCGAGCCGGGGCAAGGAGATCGCCGCGCCCGTCGAGCGGCGGGCGACCGAGCGCATCGCCTGCGAGATCTCGATCATCCGTCACGGCATCACCCAGGGGTACTCGACCGACGCCGGACTGACCCCGATGGGCGGGTGGCAGGCCCACCGGCGCGGGCACGAGCTCGCGCGCCGGTTCGACCACGGCGACCACGTCCGCCTCGTGTGCGCCGACACCAACCGCGCGCGCCAGACCGCCGACCAGCTCTTCCGCGGGGCGAAGGACGGCATGCGGATGTGGGGCGTGGACGCCGAGCTCACCGAGCCGGAGCCGATCCCGGAGCTGCGCAACTTCGGGGTCTGGACCCCCGACGGGCTGCGCGACGTGACCTCGGCGTTCCGGCAGTACCAGTCGACGATGGAGACCCTCGAGCGGATGGCGGTCGGCGACCGGCCGCGCTGGCTCGTCGAGATCGACCGGTTCTACCGGACCCAGCTGGGCGGGGCCGACCCGATCCAGGAGTGGCTGACGATCCCGATGATGTACTTCGAGCCGCCCGCGCTGTGCGTGCGGCGGTTCTGGCGCGGGTTCCACCGGCTGATCGCCGAGTCGACGCGGCCCGACGGCACGCTCACCCACGGCCGCATCCTCGCCGCCACCCACTCGGGGCCGATGCGCGCGTTCGCCACCTGGGCCCACGGCTACGACCCCGGCGAACCGTTGAAAACCGAGGAGATCCGGGTCAAGGTGCGTGAGGGCGGCCGCAGCGCCTTCGTCTCCTACCGCAACCGGGTGACCGAGGTCGACGTGCCGCCCCCCGACGAGTTCCCGGCCTGGGAGGGGTGAGCTCGATGAGCCTGCTGACCGACGACCTGGCGTCCCCCGCCGGATCCCCCGGCCACGCCGACGACGAGTCGCCCCTGCGGTCGGTGGCCACGGCCGTCGCGGTCCTCGACTGCTTCGACACCGAACCGGAGCTCGGCGCCACCCGGGTCGCGGCACGCCTGGGCATCGCCAAGTCGACCGCCTGCCGGATGCTCGCCGCCCTCGCCACGGGTGGCCTGCTCGAGCGCACCGGCTCGGGCCGCTACCGGCTGGGCCTGCGGCTCTTCGAGTACGGGCAGCTCGCCGTCGACCGGCACCTGCTGCGCGAGGTGGCGCTGCCGGTGCTCGGCGAGCTGCGCGAGCTGATCCGCGAGACCGTCCAGCTCGCCGTCGTCGTCGACACCGACGTGCTCTACCTCGAGCGCCTCGAGGCTCCGGGGACCTCCGTGCGCTTCCGCAGCGAGCACCGCCGCAACCCCGGGCACTCGTCGAGCTCGGGCAAGGCCGTCGCCGCCCACGACCCGCGCCTGGTCGAGGCGATCCTGGCGCGCGGGCTGGTGCGGCGGACGCCGTTCACCATCGTCGACCCGGCCCGCTACCGGACCGCGCTGGCCGCCGCGCGAGCAGGGCTGGGCGACCTCGCGCGAGGAGTACGCCCCGGGCTGGTCGTCGATCGCGGCACCCGTCCTGGTCGGCGAGGGCCCCGGACGCCACGCCGTCGGCGCGGTGTCGGTGGTGGGGCCGACGTCCCGGATCCTGGGTCCGCGACGGCCCGCCCTCACCCAGGGCGTCCGTCGCGCCGCGGCGGCCACCGCGACCGCGCTGCGCCGCGCCGGCTAGCGCCGGGCCGACCCGGCCCGGGGCGTTCCGGGGCCGCGAACGGCCCGCTTCACTCGCCGGCCGGTCCTGCGAGCGTCGGTGACATGCAGCGCAGCACCGGTCGCGTCCTCACCACCCACGTCGGCAGCCTCGCCCGGCCCGAGGCGCTGCTCGACACGATGCGAGAGAAGGAGCACGGCCGGGCCTACGACGCCGACCACTTCGCCCGGCAGGTCACCGAAGCGGTCGCCGACGTGGTGCGCCGCCAGGTCGACGCGGGCATCGACGTCGTCACCGACGGCGAGATGGGCAAGGTCAGCTTCGCGACCTACGTCCAGGACCGGCTCGACGGGTTCAAGGCCACCGACGAGAAGGTGCTGCCGCCCTCGTGGCAGGTCGAGATCGACGCCTTCCCTGACTACTACGCCGCCTACCTCGGCAAGTACACGAAGACCGTCGCCCCGATGACGACGATCGCGTGCACCGGGCCGGTCTCCTACACCGGTCACGCGCAGCTGCAGACCGACATCGACAACCTCCGGGCCGCGCTCGCCGGGGTCGACGTGGTCGAGGCGTTCCTGCCGTCGACCAGCCCGTCCGGGTTCGGCCGCAACGAGTACTACGGCGCCTACACCGACTACCTGTCCGCCGTCGCCGAGGCGCTGCGCGAGGAGTACCTCGGGATCGTCGACGCCGGGTTCCTGCTGCAGGTCGACGACCCGTGGCTCATCGAGATCCTCTCCGACCCGTCGCTGCCGCCCGGCGAGCGCGACCGCACCGCCCGAGAGCACGTCGAGATCGTCAACCACGCGCTGCGCGGGATCCCGGCCGACCGGGTGCGCCTGCACACCTGCTACGGGCTCAACCACGGCCCGCGCGTGCACGACATCTCGATGCGCGAGGTCGCCCCGTACATGCTCGGCGTGCACGCCGGGGCCTACTCCTTCGAGGTCGCCAACCCGCGGCACATGCACGAGTGGAGGATCTGGACCGACATCGCCCTGCCCGCGGGCGCCGCGCTCATCCCGGGGCTCCTCGGGCACGCCCAGAACTACGTCGAGCACCCGGAGCTGATCGCCGACATGATCGGCTGGTACGCGTCGTGCGTGGGCCCCGAGAACGTCATCGCGGGCGCCGACTGCGGGTTCTCCTCCCGCGCCTCGTACGCCCCCGAGGTCGACGCCGCGGTGGTCTGGGAGAAGTTCCGGGCCCTCGCCGAGGGCGCCGCGATCGCGACGACCCGGCGCTGAGCCGGCGTCAGGCCGGCGTGCGGGTGTTCGTCGAGCTCGACGACAGGGCGGCCAGGCGGTCGCCGACGGCGTGGGTGCCGCCCGGGTTGGTGTGGTCGCGGGTGGCGAGGTCGAACGCGACGGCCGCCTCGATGCGCCGCCCGAGCTCGGGCTCGCCGAGGTGGTCGAGCAGCAGCGCCACCGACAGGATCGCCGCGGTCGGGTCGGCGATGCCCTTGCCGGCGATGTCGGGCGCCGAGCCGTGCACCGGCTCGAACATGCTCGGGTTGGCGCGGCTGACGTCGAGGTTGCCGCTCGCGGCGAGCCCGATGCCGCCGCTGACGGCGGCCGCGAGGTCGGTGAGGATGTCGCCGAACAGGTTGTCGGTGACGATCACGTCGTAGCGCGACGGGTCGGTCACCAGGTGGATCGTCGTCGAGTCGACGTGCTGGTAGTCGACCGAGACCTCGGGGTGCTCGAGCGAGACCTCCTCGACCACGCGCGACCACAGCGAGCCGGCGTGGGCCAGCACGTTGGTCTTGTGCACCAGCGTCAGCTTGCGGCGTGGGCGGTTGGCGGCGCGGGTGAAGGCGTCGCGGACCACGCGCTCGACGCCGAACGCGGTGTTGAGGCTGACCTCGGTCGCGATCTCCTGCGGGGTGTCCTTGCGCATGATGCCGCCGTTGCCGGCGTAGGGGCCCTCGGTGCCCTCGCGCACGACCACCATGTCGATCTCGTGGCCGGCCGCCAGCGGGCCGCGCACGCCCGGGTAGAGGCGCGCGGGCCGGAGGTTGACGTGGTGGTCCAGCTCGAAGCGCAGCCGCAGCAGCAGCCCGCGCTCGAGGATGCCGCTGGGCACCGACGGGTCCCCGACGGCACCGAGCAGGATCGCGTCGTGCTCGCGCAGCTCGGTGAGCACCGACTCGGGCAGCAGCTCGCCGGTGGAGTGCCAGCGGGCGGCGCCGAGGTCGTAGTTGGTCGTCTCGACGTTCGGGGCGACCTCCTCGAGGACCTTCAGCGCCTCGTCGACGACCTCGGGGCCGATGCCGTCTCCGGGCACCACCGCGAGCCGCATCCGCATGAACCTCCACCAGCGGGCCGGGCCTCTCGGCCCGACCGGGATCGACCCGCAGGAGGCTACCCCCCGTGTCTGTCGATCACCGAGGCGGATCACCCCGACGGGCGGCGGAGTGAGGCGTCCGGCCGATGCACGGCCGCCGTTCGCCGAGCCATCCCCTGATCGGGGGGCGTAGCCCGGCGCTCGGGCGGCTCGCCGGGTCCGAACTCGCCGCCCGAACGAACGGCACTCTCGTTCACGTCTACTGACGAAGTGCCGTTCGTTCACCGGGCGTCGCGGCAGGCGGGCGAACCGAACGACGATCAGCCGAAGGCGATGAGACGGGTGGTGCGGGCGCCGATGGCCTGGCCGATCGGCTCGAGGACCTGCGGCGAGACGGCCTGGTCGACGCGCAGCAGCATGACCGAGGACGCGCGGTCGCGGGTCTGCGAGAGCTGGGCGGCCTCGATGTTCACGTCCGACCCGCCGAGCAGCGTGCCCACGGTGCCCATCGCGCCGGGCCGGTCGGTGTACTCGAAGAGCACGACGTGGCCCTCGGCGCGCAGGTCGAACGAGCGTCCGTTGATCTCCACGAGCTTCTCGACCTCGTCGGTGCCGGTCAGCGTGCCGGAGACCGTGACCGGCTCGCCGTCCTGTCCCGCCGCGCGCAGCGTCACCACGCTGCGGTGGTTGGGGCTCTCGGTGGCGGTCTCGACGGTGGCGGTCACGCCGCGCTCCTCGGCGAGCGCCGGGGCGTTGACGAAGGTGACCGGCTCGTCGACGACCTCGCCGAACACCCCGCGCAGCGCCGCGAGCGAGAGCACCGAGACGTCCTCGTGGGCGAGCTCGCCGCGGACGTGCACCTGGATCTCGCTGGGGGCGCCGACGAGGTCGGAGAGCAGCACGCCGAGCTTCTGCGTGAGGCCCAGCCACGGCCGGACCTCCTCGCCGACCGCGCCGCCCTGGACGTTGACCGCGTCGGGGACGAAGTCGCCGCGCAGCGCGGCCATCACCGAGTGGGCCACGTCGGTGCCGGCGCGGTCCTGCGCCTCGGCGGTCGACGCGCCCAGGTGCGGGGTCACGGTGACCTGCGGGAGCTCGAAGAGCGGGCTCGAGGTCGTCGGCTCGGTGACGTAGACGTCGACGCCGGCCCCGCCGACGTGACCGGAGCGCACGGCCTCGGCGAGGGCGTCCTCGTCGACGAGACCGCCGCGCGCGGCGTTGACGATGATGACGCCGGGCTTGGTCTTGGCCCGCGCCTCCTTGCCGATCAGGCCCTGGGTCTCGGGGGTCTTCGGCAGGTGGATGGTCATCATGTCGGCGCGGCGCAGCAGCTCGTCGAGCTCGACCAGCTCGATGCCGAGCTGCACGGCGCGCGCCTGCGGCAGGTACGGGTCGTAGGCGATGACGTGGGTGTCGAAGGCGGCGATGCGCTGCGCGAACAGCTGGCCGATCTTGCCCAGGCCGATGACGCCGACGGTCTTGCCCTGGATCTCGACGCCGTTGAGCTTGCTGCGCTCCCACTTGCCCTCGCGCAGGCTCGCGTCGGCGCGCGGGATGTGGCGGGCGGTCGCGAGCAGCAGGGCGAGGGCGTGCTCGGCGGCGGAGACGATGTTCGAGGTGGGCGCGTTGACGACCATCACGCCCGAGGCGGTGGCCGACGGGACGTCGACGTTGTCGAGCCCGACGCCGGCGCGCCCGACGATCGTGAGCTTCTTGGCGGCGGCGAAGACCTCGGCGTCGACCTGCGTGGCCGAGCGGACGAGCAGCGCGTCGACCTCGGCGACGGCCTCGAGCAGGGCGGGCCGGTCGGTCCCGTCGACGCTGCGGACCTCGACCTCGTCGCCGAACACCTCCAGCGCCGACGGCGCGAGCTTCTCGGCCATCAGGACGACGGGCTTGGTGGGCGTGGTCACGAGGTGTGCTCCCTGGAGGTCGGCGGTAGGGACCACGCCGACGAGCCGGGGTGCGCGCACGCCGACGTGCTGCGGAGACTATCGCGCAGGAGGCGGCATCGTATCGCCGCCTTGTGAATCGTTTCTCATGCGGGCCGTCGTGAGGCGGATCCCGCGAACGGCGCGAAACGTCGGTAGAACCGGGCGAACGCGCCGTTCGCGGGAACGTCGGATCAGCGCTGCTGGCCGATCCACGGCATGAGGCCGCGCAGCTTCGCGCCGACCTGCTCGATCTGGTGGGCCTTGCCCTCCTCCTCGAGCTTGGTGAAGTTCGGGCGGCCGTTGTCGTCCTCGGCGACCCACTCGCGGGCGAAGGTGCCGTCCTGGATCTCGGCGAGGACGCGGCCCATCTCCTCCTTCACCGCGGGGCTGATGATGCGCGGGCCCCGGGTGAGGTCGCCGTACTCGGCGGTGTCCGAGCAGCTCCAGCGCTGGCCGTAGATGCCCTTCTCCCACATGAGGTCCACGATCAGCTTGAGCTCGTGCAGGCACTCGAAGTACGCGATCTCGGGCTGGTAGCCGGCCTCGACGAGGGTCTCGAACCCGGCCTGGACCAGCGCCGAGGTGCCGCCGCAGAGCACGGCCTGCTCGCCGAAGAGGTCGGTCTCGGTCTCCTCGGTGAACGTCGTCTTGATGACCCCGGCGCGGCCGGCGCCGATCGCCGAGGCGTAGGACAGCGCGAGCGCCTGCGCGCCGCCGGTCGCGTCCTGCTCGACCGCGATCAGGCACGGCACGCCCTTGCCGTCGGCGAACTGGCGGCGCACCAGGTGACCGGGGCCCTTCGGCGCGACCATCGCGACGTCGACGTCCTTCGGCGGCTGGATCAGGTCGTAGCGGATGTTGAAGCCGTGCCCGAAGAACAGCGCGTTCCCGCTCTGCAGGTTCGGCGCGATGTCGTCGGCGTAGATCTGGCGCTGCTTGGTGTCGGGCGCGAGGATCATGATCACGTCGGCCTCGGCCGACGCCTCGGCCGGGGTGACGACGCGCAGCCCCTCGTCCTGGGCCGTCGCGCGGCTCTTCGACGACTCGGGCAGGCCGACGCGCACGTCGACGCCGGAGTCGCGCAGCGACAGCGCGTGGGCGTGGCCCTGGCTGCCGTAGCCGATGACGGCCACGTTCTTGCCCTGGATCAGGGACAGGTCGGCGTCGTCGTCGTAGAAGACCTCGGCGTTGCCGGTGGTCGGGGCACTCGGTTCCTCTCTGGGTGGGAACAGCGTTTCCTCTCTGAGGGTCTAGCTGGTCCAGCTGGTCTAGCGGTGGAACGCCGCGATGGACCGGGGCCCACGGCCGACCGCGACCATTCCGGACTGGACCATCTCACGGACGCCGTAGGGCTCCAGCATGCGCAGCAGGGCGTTCAGCTTGTCGGTGGTCCCGGTGGCCTCGATCGTGACCGCCTCCGGGGAGACGTCGACGACCTTGGCGCGGAACAGCTGCACGGTCTCCAGCACCTGGCTGCGCACGGTCGCGTCCGCGCGCACCTTGACCAGCAGCAGCTCGCGCTCGACCGAGGCGTCGGACTCCAGCTCGACGATCTTGAGCACGTTCACGAGCTTGTTCAGCTGCTTCGTGACCTGCTCCATCGGCAGCTCGTCGACCTCGACGACGATCGTCATCCGGGAGACCTCCGGATACTCGGTCGGGCCGACGGCCAGCGAGCAGATGTTGAACCCGCGCCGGGAGAACAGCCCGGAGATCCGGGCGAGGACGCCGGGCTTGTCCTCGACGAGGACCGAGAGGGTGTGGTCGCTCATCAGGACTCCTATCGGCCTGCTCCACGTTCGTGACGACCTCGTCGGCGCCGCCGGCCTCGGGGTCGTCGAACAGCGGGCGGATGTCGCGCGCGGCCATGATCTGGTCGTTGCCCGTGCCGGCGGCGACCATCGGCCACACCTGGGCGTCGGCACCCACCGTGAAGTCGATCACGACGGGGCGGTCGGTGACCGCCATCGCCTTCTCGATCGTCGCGTCGACGTCGTCGCGCGACTCGCAGCGCAAGCCCTCGCAGCCCAGCGCCTGGGCCAGCAGCACGAAATCGGGCACGCGCCGCGAGTGCGTGGCGAGGTCGGTCTGGGAGTACCGTCCGTCGTAGAACAGCGTCTGCCACTGGCGGACCATGCCGAGGTTGCCGTTGTTGATGACCGCGACCTTGATCGGGATGCCCTCGATCGCGCAGGTGGCGAGCTCCTGGTTGGTCATCTGGAAGCAGCCGTCGCCGTCGATGCACCACACCGTGGTGTCGGGCATGCCGACCTTCGCGCCCATCGCCGCGGGGACCCCGTAGCCCATCGTCCCGGCGCCGCCGGAGTTGAGCCAGGTGCGCGGGTGCTCGTAGCCGATGAACTGCGCCGCCCACATCTGGTGCTGCCCGACGCCCGCGGCGTAGATCGCCTCGGGTCCGGCGATCTTCCCGAGCCGCTCGATGACGTACTCGGGCGACAGCGAGCCGTCGGCGGGGTCGTCGTAGCCGAGCGGGAACGTCGTGCGCCAGCCCTCGAGCTGGTCCCACCACGCGGACAGGTCGGCACGGTCCCGGTCCGGGTCGGCGCGCAGCGCCGCGGTCAGCTCGCGGATCACCTCGCGGGCGTCGCCGACGATGGGGACGTCGGCGGTGCGGTTCTTGCCGATCTCGGCGGGGTCGATGTCGGCGTGCACGATCTTGGCGCCGGGCGCGAACGTCGACAGGTCGCCGGTGACGCGGTCGTCGAACCGCGCCCCGAGTGCCACCAGCAGGTCGGCCTTCTGCATCGCGGCGACCGCGGCGACGGTGCCGTGCATGCCGGGCATGCCGAGGTTCTGGCGGTGCCCGTCGGGGAACGCGCCGCGCGCCATCAGCGTCGTGACCACCGGCGCGCCGGTCTCGGCGGCGAGCTCGAGCAGCTCGGGCGAGGCGTCGGCCTTGATGACGCCGCCGCCGACGTAGAGCACCGGGCGCTGCGCCCCGGTGATGATCCGGGCGGCCTCGCGGATCTGCTTGCCGTGCGGGCGCGTCGTCGGGCGGTAGCCCGGCAGCACCATCTCGACCGGCCACGAGAACGTCGTCGCCGCCTGCAGCACGTCCTTGGGCACGTCGACGAGCACCGGGCCGGGGCGGCCCGTCGAGGCGATGTGGAACGCCTCGGCGATCGCGCGCGGGATGTCGTCGGGGTCGGTCACCAGCATGTTGTGCTTGGTGATCGGCAGCGTGATGCCGCAGATGTCGGCTTCCTGGAACGCGTCGGTGCCGATGAGCTTGCGGCCCACCTGCCCGGTGATCGCGACGATCGGCACCGAGTCGAGCATCGCGTCCGCCAGCGGCGTGACGAGGTTGGTCGCGCCCGGCCCCGAGGTCGCGATGCACACGCCGACCTTGCCCGTGGCCTGCGCGTACCCGGTGGCCGCGTGCCCGGCGCCCTGCTCGTGGCGCACGAGGATGTGGCGCAGCGACGGCGAGTCGTACAGCGGGTCGTAGAGCGGCAGGATCGCCCCGCCCGGGATGCCGAAGGCCACCTCGCAGCCCACGGCCTCGAGCGAGCGCACGAGCGACTGCGCGCCGGTGAGCGCCACGGGCCCCACGACCTCGGGACGCACCCCCGTGCCGCCGGGGTGTGCGGGCCGGGCTGGACCACGCTGTCGTGCTGCTCGCCGCCGACGACGGTGCGCGTGACGGCGGACGGTCGCGGCCCCACTGGTGCTGCTGCCGTACGGGATCGGGCGGAGGTCATCGGATGTCAGCCTCTGTGGTGACTCGGTGGCGATGATCGGGTGCGAACACGAAAAAGCCCCCACCGCCACGGGTGGCGGAGAGGGCAGGCGCGTCAGCGGGACTCGGACAGCGACGCTCGAGGTCGCTAGGCGCTGACGCGCCCGGGACGTACGAGAATTCGCTGCGACCACACGCCTCTAGGGTAGGACCGGCGCTCGACGGGCGTCCAACCGCCCCACCGCGGCCCGGTCGAGCATCCTGGGAGCACGACACCGCGACCGGAGGTCGACGCACATGAAGATCGGCGAGTTGGCGGCGCGCACGGGCGTCAGCGTCCGGATGCTGCGCTACTACGAGCAGCAGGGTCTCCTCGTGTCCGCCCGCAGCACCGGTGGGCACCGCGTGTACGGGACGCACGAGCCGGAGCGTGTCGAGCTGCTGAGGAGCCTGTTCGCGGCGGGGCTCTCGAGCCGCACCATCGCGAGCGTGATGCCGTGCGTCGACGACCCGAGCCCGCAGAGCGCCGAGGACGCGTTCGCGATCATGCTCCGGGAGCACGACCGCCTGAGCGCGTCGATCGCGACGCTGGCGACCGCCCGCGACGCCCTGGAGGGCCTCATCGAGTGCAACACCGAGCACCGGGCCGACCGATCGGCCGCGCGGCGCACCGCGTGATCGCGCCCGGGCGCCGCTCCCGTCCCGTGACATCGGCCACGGCGGGTGGAAACTGACACCGGTGTGAGGTCCTAGCGTCGCGAAGGTGATCAACGCATACGGGTACCGCGCCTTCGGCGGCCCCGAGGTCCAGGAGTTCCTCGACCGTCCCGAGCCCGCGCCCGCCGCCGGCGAGGTGGCCGTCGCGGTCAGCGCGGCGGGGTCGTCGCCCCATCGACCCGTGCTGCGCGCCGGGGCGCTGCCGATGATCAACGGCGATGTCCCGTTCCCGCAGGTGCTGGGGATGGAGGCGGCGGGCGTCGTGACCGCGGTCGGCGCGGACGTGCAGGGGCTGGCACCGGGCGACCGCGCGTTCGGTTCGCGCTCTCGGGTGCGGGGACCTACGCACGGACGACGGTCCTGCTCGCCGCGGCCACGGCGCGCACGCCGGACGGACTCTCCGACCGGTGGGCGGCCACGATCCCGGTCGCGGGGACGACGGCGCTCGACGTGATCGACCAGCTCGACCTGCCGCGCGGCGCGCGCCTGCTCGTGAACGGGGCCGGCGGCGGCGTCGGCGTCGCCGTGACGCAGCTGGCCCGTGCCCGGGGACTCGAGGTCGTCGGGACCGCGGGCTCCGCCAAGCGGGCGAGGGTCGCCGCGCTCGGCGCGACCGTGGTCGACCACACCGCCGACACCGCCGCGGACGAGCACCGAGCGTGGGCGCGGGGCGGGTACGACGGGGTCGTCGACCTCGTCGGCGGGCCTCCCTGCGCGCCGTGGCGCCCCTCGCGATCTCACCGGCCGTGGTCGTGTCGGTCGGGGACCCCAGTCGGTCTCCGAGATCGGCGGCGGCGCGGTCCGACGCCGCACCGACCGCCGCACCCTCGAGCGGGTGGCCGAGCTGATGCTCTCCGGCGTGCTCGACCCCCACGTCGTCGCGGTCCATCCCCTCGAGGAAGCGGGGCAGGCCCTGGCCGGCGTCGAGAACGGCCACGCGACCGGGAAGACGGTGCTCGACCTGACCGGCTGAGCGCCTCCGCCGGGGTGCCGGTCCCCGCGCGGTCGGCGGGCCTGGCACCATTCGTCGTGTGGTCACCACACCGTCCGACACCGGGGACGCCGCCGCCCCGGCCGTCTTCAAGGTCGCCCCGGCCGCGCTCCTCGCCGCGATCTTCCTCGCGCTCTGCCTCTCGCCGATCGCGTTCCAGGGCGGGCCGTGGTTCCTCCTGTTCGTCGTCCCGGTCGTCGTCGCCGTGCTCGTGCTGCGGGTGCGCACCACCGTCGATCCCGACGGCCTGGCCGTGCGCACCGTGACGACGACGCGCCTGCCGTGGTCGCAGGTCGCGACCCTGCGCGTGGCCGACCGGGCGTGGGTGCGGGCGGTACCGGTCGAGGGGGCGCGCCGCGGGCGCGAACTGGTGCTGGTCAACGTCCGCGTCAGCGACCTCGCCCGTGTCGGCGAGGTCAGCGGAGGGCGCATCGCCGTCCCCACGCCGGCCGACGTCGAGGCCGCCGAGGAGCACCGCCGCGAGCTCGAGGCCGCCCGGATGCGCGTCGCGCGCCTGCGGGAGGCGGCCGACGGGACCGACGACGGCGGCACCGACGGCGGGGAGACCGCTCAGGAGTCGGGTGTCGGCAGGTAGATGACCAGCCGCAGGTCGGCCGGGTCGGCGAGCGTCACCAGGTGGTGCTCGAGCGCGACGACGCCGCGGTCGGGGTGACGGAACCGCCGCCGTCGTGACACGAAGCCGTGCACGTCGCGGTCGGCCCACCAGCGGCGGAACGGCTCGCTGGCCGCCGTGAGCTCGGCGACGAGCGCGTCGAGCTCGGGGTCGCCGAGGTGCGGGGCGACCTCGGCGCGGAACTCGGCGAGGAACCGGCGGACGTCGACGTCCCAGTCGGGCAGCAGGTCGCGGACCGCGGGGTCGGTGACGAGCAGCGCGAGCAGGTTGCGCTCGTCGACCGGGACGGCCGCGATGCGCGGGAAGAGCCGCTCGTAGGCCGGGTTCCAGGCGCGGATCCGCCAGAAGCGGTTCACGGCGAACGCCGGGGCGCTCTCGAGGGCGGCGAGCAGGTGGTGGACGTGGCCCGGCAGCGGGCTCCTGCGGGTGCTCGTCGCCCGGCGGGGTGGACGAGGCGCCGGCCGGCGAGCGAGAGCGCGTAGGCGTGCTCGGCGTCGTCGAGCTCGAGGGCGCGGGCGACGGCGTCGAGCACCTGGCGCGAGGGGTTGATGTCGCGGCCCTGCTCGAGCCAGGCGTACCCGCTCGCCGAGATGCCGGCGAGGTAGCAGACCTCCTCGCGCCGCAGCCCGCGCGCCCGACGGCCACCGGGGCCCGCGCCGGGCAGCCCGCGGTCGGCGCGCACGACCTCGCCGCGCCGCCTGCGCAGGAACGCGCCCAGCTCGGCGCGTCGCTCGGCGCGGCTCCACCACATCACCGGTGAGTCAGAGTAACAGCACTCGTGGCGACTTCGGTCGCGCCGGGGCGCGATGGTGTCCGCACCACCACGAGCAGGAAGGACGTCGCCGTGCCGCCGCTGCGCTCACGCGTCACCACCCAGGGCCGGAACGCCGCCGGGCCCGGGCGCTCTGGCGCGCCACCGGGCTGACCGACGGCGACTTCGGCCGGCCGCTCGTGGCGATCGCGAACTCCTACACCCAGTTCGTCCCCGGCCACGTCCACCTCAAGGAGTCCGGCGAGCTGGTCGCGGGCGCCGTGCGCGAGGCCGGCGGCATCGCCCGCGAGTTCCACACGATCGCCGTCGACGACGGCATCGCGATGGGCCACGGCGGGATGCTGCACTCGCTGCCCAGCCGCGAGGTGATCGCCGACGCAGTCGAGCACATGGTCCAGGGCCACGCCGTCGACGCGCTGGTCTGCATCTCGAACTGCGACAAGATCACTCCCGGCATGCTCAACGCGGCGATGCGGCTGAACATCCCCACGGTCTTCGTCTCCGGCGGGCCGATGGAGGCCGGCAAGGCGGTCGCCGTCGACGGGGTCGCGCAGGCGCCGACCGACCTGATCACGGCGATCTCCGCGTCGGCGTCGAGCGCGGTCTCGACGACGAGGACCTCACCGAGATCGAGCGCTCCGCGTGCCCGACGTGCGGCTCGTGCTCGGGCATGTTCACGGCCAACTCGATGAACTGCCTCACCGAGGCGCTCGGGCTCTCGCTCCCCGGCAACGGCTCGACCCTGGCCACGCACGCGGCGCGCAAGGCCCTCTTCGAGCGGGCCGGGCGCACGGTCGTCGAGCTCGCGCGTCGCTGGTACGGCCACGACGACGCCGCCGTGCTGCCGCGGAACGTCGCGAGCCGCCACGCCTTCGAGAACGCGATGGCCCTCGACGTCGCGATGGGCGGGTCGACCAACACCGTCCTGCACGTCCTCGCCGCCGCCCACGAGGCCGAGCTCGACCTCACCCTCGCCGACGTCGACGCCGTCAGCCGCCGCGTGCCGTGCCTGGCGAAGGTCGCGCCGAACTCGTCGCTGCACATGGAGGACGTGCACCGCGCGGGCGGCATCCCCGCGATCCTCGGCGAGCTCGACCGTGGCGGGATGCTGCACCGCGACGTCCACGCCGTGCACGCCGACTCGCTCGACGCGTGGCTCGGGCAGTGGGACGTCCGCGGCGGCGGCGTCGACGGTCGCGGCGCGTCCGCCGAGGCGATCGAGCTGTTCCACGCCGCGCCCGGCGGCGTGCGCACCGTCGAGCCGTTCTCGACGTCCAACCGCTGGAGCTCGCTCGACGTCGACGGCGTCGCGGGCTGCATCCGGGACGCCGCGCACGCCTTCACCGCCGACGGCGGCCTCGCCGTGCTGACCGGCAACCTCTCCCCCGACGGCGCCGTCATCAAGTCCGCGGGCCTGCCCGACGACGGGCGGCGCTTCCGCGGGCCGGCGCGGGTGGTCGACTCGCAGGAGCAGGCGGTGTCGATCATCCTCGCGCGCGAGGTGCGGCCGGGCGACGTCGTCGTCGTGCGCTACGAGGGCCCGGCCGGCGGCCCCGGCATGCAGGAGATGCTGCACCCCACGGCGTTCCTCAAGGGCGCGGGCCTCGGCGCGGTGTGCGCGCTGGTCACCGACGGGCGCTTCTCCGGCGGGTCGTCGGGGATCAGCGTCGGCCACGTCTCCCCGGAGGCGGCGGCGGGCGGCGCGATCGCCCTGGTGCAGGACGGCGACGAGATCGAGATCGACGTCGACGCCCGGCGCGATCGAGCTGCTCGTCGACGACGACGTCCTCGCGGCGCCGCCGGGCGGCGATGGACGCCTCACCGCACCCGTGGCGGCCCGGCGACCGAGCGGGGCCGCACGCTGACCAGCGCCCTGCGGGCCTACGCCGCGCTCGTCACCTCGGGCGCGACCGGCGCGGTGCGCTCCGTGTGAGCCTCCGGCTCATGTGCGTCTCGGGGTCATAGCCCCTCGGAGCCGCGTCGTCGGGCCGCCGGTCACGGCGACGCGGCGCCCAGCCCGATCATCGCGACGCCGCCCGCGCCGCTGAGGGTCGCGAGACGGCGCGGCGAGCGCACGAGCCGGTCGCGCGCCGACGACACCGCCGTCACCCACACCCCGTCGAGGAGGAAGGCGAGCACGCCGAACAGGCCCCCGAGGCCGACCATCCACGTCGTCGCCGGCCCGCCGTGGGGGACGAACTGGGGCAGGAAGGCGATGAAGAACAGCACCGTCTTCGGGTTGAGCCCGCCGACGAGGAGGCCGTCGGCCCAGCACCGCAGCGCCCGCGGGAGCGCGCGGGCACCCTCCTCGGCGCCCGCCGCGGAGTCGGCCTCGGCGACGAGCGCGGCGGCGGAGCGCCTGCGGTGGCGGAACGCGAGCACGCCGAGGACGACGAGGTAGGCCGCACCGACCAGCTTCACGACGGTGAACGCCGTCGCCGAGCGCGCCACGAGCTCGCCGAGGCCCACCGCGACCGCGCCGGCCTGCAGCGCCACGCCCATCGCGTTGCCCGCCACCGCGGCGATGGCCCGCCGTGCGACCGACGGTCAGCGCCCGCGTGACCGCGAAGATCAGGCTCGGGCCGGGGATGAGGAGCAGCACGACCGAGGCGACGACGAAGGCCGCGATCCCGTCACGAGGTCAGCGTGGACCGCCGGCGGTCGCCGGTCCAGCCGGGCTCAGCGCCCGGGTGGTCTTCGACGGCTTCCCGCGCCAGGCGAGGGACTGCTCGTCGAGCGCGCGGACCAGCGGCTCGCCCTCGACGAGCATCGCCTCGCCCCGCGCGACGGCGTGGGCGAGCCGGTCGTCGTCGAGCCGGCGGTGGGCCGCTCCTCCTCGCTTGCCCAGGACGTCGTACCAGCACCCGCCGACCGCGTCGTCGAGCAGGACGCGCCCGAAGCAGTGGTTGCGGCGGATCGGCCAGCCCTCGCGCGCCGCGGCCGCCGGGAGCTCCGCGTCGACCAGCTCGCGGTAGCGCCGCCGCAGGGCCTCACGGTGCTCGTCGTCCACGCCGGCGGCTACCCGGTGATCGGGGTACCGATACGGACACCCAACGTCAGCGGGGGCGCCCCGCTGCCACTCCCCGGCGGTCAGATGCGCGGCCAGCCCTCGACGATCGTGCGGTCGCCCTCGACGACGTGGGCCATGAGGTCGCGGCGGTGCCAGAGCGCCAGGAACATCTCCGCGGCGGTGCCGCGCAGGGGGGTGACCGGCCCGGGGTGCGGAAGGTCGCGGCGGACCGCCATTCCGCGGTCGGAGAGCTCGACGACGAGCGTCGCCTCGATCTCGGGGGCCGCCCCGGTGGCGAACGCGGTGTCGACGAACGCGTCGAAGTACTCCTCGACGCCGTCGTGGGCGAGGACGGCGTCGAGGCGCGTCGGGTCGACGCGGTCCTCGACCAGCGAGTCGGCGTCGACGCGGTGGACGGTGAGCTCGTGGGCGGCCCGGCGGATCCAGAAGCCGGCCTGCCCGGGCGGCGCC
Source organism: Aegle marmelos (assembly GCA_030449875.1). NCBI lineage: Eukaryota > Viridiplantae > Streptophyta > Magnoliopsida > Sapindales > Rutaceae > Aegle > Aegle marmelos. The sequence continues at coordinate 59,716 of JASUUL010000141.1, forward strand.
GCGGCCCAGTGGGCGACCTCCGTCGCGGGGTCGGTGCGACGCAGCAGCGCGACCAGCGTGCGCAGGTCGGTGCCGTAGTAGCGCAGCGCGTCGGGCGGCTCGACCTCGACCGGCGGGTCGGCCGGGGTGAGGCGGCCGGCGAACACCTCGGGCAGGTAGCGCGCGAAGCCGCTGACGTGCGCGAGCAGCTCGGCACCCGACCAGTCGGGGCAGGTGGTGACCCGGTCGTCGGGGTGGGCGCGGCACCGGCGCCGATCGCCGCGCCCTCGTCGGCGACCGCGCCACCAGCCGTCCGGCGTCGACGATCAGCAGCGTGGAGTCTCGCACCGCGTCCGAGGACGGCTCAGTACTCGCCGACGACGAGGTTGGGCGGGTCCTCGCCGCGCACCACGGCCTCGAGCTGGGTCCGCACCACGCGATAGGCGCGCTCGAGGTGCCCGTGGACGCTGCCGCCGACGTGCGGAGTGATCAGCAGGTTCGGCGCGCGCCAGAGCGGGTGGTCGGCCGGGAGCGGCTCGGGGTCGGTGACGTCCACGGCCGCCCGGAGCCGCTCGGCCCGGAGCTCGGCGAGCAGCGCGTCGGTGTCGACGACCGGCCCCCGCGCGGCGTTGACCAGCAGCGCGCCGTCGGGCATCGCGGCCAGGACCGCGGCGTCGACGAGGCCCCGCGTCTCGTCGGTCAGCGGGATCAGCACGACGATGACGTCGTGCTCGCCCAGCAGGCGCGGCAGCTCGTCGGTGCCGTGGACGCCGTCGCGGGCACGGCGCCCGACCCGCGTGACCGCGGCGACGTCGAAGGGGGCGAGGCGGCGGGCGGTCTGCTCGGCGAGGTCGCCCGCACCCACGAGCAGCACGCGCTTGCCGATCAGGGTGTCGGTGACGTGCTGGTCCCAGCGCGCCGAGTCCTGCGACCGCACGAAGCCGGGGAACTCGCGGAGCACCGCGAGCACGGCCGTCAGCACCCACTCGGCGGTCACCCCGCCGTGGGCGCCCTGGCAGTCGGAGAGCCGCACGCCCTCTGGCAGCCGGCCCACCCACTTCTCCGCACCCGCCGAGAGCAGCTGCACCAGCGAGACCGCCGGGCAGCGCTCGAGCAGCTGCAGCGAGTCCTCGGTGGAGAGGAACCCGGGGACCAGGACCTGCGCCTCGGCGGCCTCCGGGGGCAGGTCGGCCTGCTCGTCGTAGCGCACGACGCGCAGGCCCTCGACGTCGCCCAGCGCCGACTCGCCGTGCTCGTCGGGGACGAGGACGGTCACGGGCGCGGGCTGACGCGGACGAGGTCATCAGCACCGGAGGGTAGTGCCGTGGGCCAGACCACGACTTCAGGCACGGACGCCTACCCTACGACGTGCGGTCCGGTCGGTCGCGTCGTCCGGCTCGCGCCCTGTCCCTCCTCGCCGCGGTGAGTGCGGTGCTGGCCCTGCTCGCCGGCTGCGCGAGCTTCCCCGACAGCGGCACCGACTGGCGCGAGCGCACCCCCGTCGGCACCGAGCGCGCCCCGCGACCGCAGGAGCCCTCGCCTCCGTCCCAGGCGCCGCCGTCCGGGCCCGGCGGGCCCTCGCGGCCCGAGCCCTGCGTCGATCCCGACCCGCAGGTGGTGGCCACGTGCCTCGCACCGGTCTCGGCGGTGGTGACGCTGCCGGGCGGGCAGTCGGCCCTGGTCGCCGAGCGCACCACCGGTCGGGTGCTGCGGGTGACCGTCGACGAGGCGCCGCAGGAGGTCGCCCGGGTCGCGGTCGACGCGGCGGGCGACGGCGGCCTCACCAGCATGGTGCTCTCCCCGAGCTACGCCGAGGACCAGCTGATCTACCTCTACGCGACGACGCCCGCGGGGAACGGCGTCCTGCGCGTCGCGCCGGGCGACACCCCGAAGCCGGTGCTCACGGGCATCCCGCGCGGCGCCTCGGGCAACGCGGGGGCGATCGGCATCGAGCCCGACGGCACCCTGCTCGTCGCCACGGGCGACGCCGGCGACCCCGCCGCGGCCGGCGCACCGAACTCGCTCGCGGGCAAGCTGCTGCGCATCGACGCCTTCGGCCGCCCGGCCGCCGGGACCCGGACGGGCTCGCCCGTGGTCGGGTCGGGGCTGCACTCCCCCGGCGACGTGTGCGCCGACACCGCGACCGGCGTGACGTGGGTGACCGACCGCGCCGGGCCGCGCGACGTCCTGCTCGCCGTCAAGCCCGGTCAGGCGCCGGGGGCGCGCGCGGCGGCGGCCCCGGCCTGGACCTGGCCCGACCGACCCGGGGTGTCCGGCTGCGCGGCCTCTCCCGGCCTGCTGGTGGTCGGGCTCAGCGGGGCGAGCGCGATGTACGCGCTGCGACCGAGCCCCGAGGGCGGGTTCGTCGGGACGCCCCAGACGACGCTCGCCAACACCTACGGCCGCATCTCGGGCGCCGACGTCGCCTCCGACGGGCTCATCTGGTTCGGCACGGCGAACAAGGGATCGGGTGGGCCGGTGACCGCGACCGACGACCGCGTCGTGCGCATCCGGCCGCCGTCGGGCGGCGCCGCCGGCGCGGAATAGGCGTTCGGACGCGGGCCCGCCCCGACATGGGAAGCGGGCCCGCACCCCGGCGAGGGGGAGTGTGCGGAGGCGGTGATCAGGCGGCCACGACGGGCTCAGATGATGCCGAGCAGCCCGGAGTTGGTCACGTTGTTGACCGTGTAGAAGTCGTCACCGTTGTGGGTCGAGTCCTCGTAGCGGGCGCCGAACTGCCCGCCACGGCCCTGTCTCGTCGCCGTCCCACTTCGAAGCCGTCCCGGTCGCCGGTCCCAGGCCTTCTTGTCGTGGTCGTGGTGGTCCCGTCGTCGTCGCGGTCCCACGGTCGCCGTGGTGGTCGCGGTCGCCGTCGTCGTCGCAGTCCTCGTCGTCGGCGTTCTCGCCGTCGTGGTAGCCGATGCGGTACCCGTCGCGGAAGCCGTCCTCGTACTCGCTGTCGTGGTCCTTGCTCCAGCCGTCGTGCTCGGTACCGGCGAACGTCGTGCTCGTCGTCGGTCGAGTCGCACCGGTGGAGTCGCAGCGCGGCGGCAGCGCGGTGGGCTCGCCCGTCCGCCGGCCGGCGACGCGACGAGGGTGCCGCCGGTGCGTCGCGGGAGCGGCGGCGGCGCCCATGGGGTCCTGCCGACGACCGGTGGGTCCGGGGTCGATCGGTTCCGGACGCGTGGGTCGGCGTCCGGACAGGGGTCACCGAGAGTCATCCGACCCCTGACGAAGTGGGCTGATCGAGCGTCAGGAGGCCCGCGACCCGCCGCCCTACACCATCACTGAGAGCGACTGCTCGGCTACCGGCGTATGCCCTCGTCCTCCTAACGCCACACCGGGGCAGCCGAAAAACCCACGCGATACCGCCGAACGGTTGGATCGATGCGACCAAGGTCGGCGTTCGGCTCGCGTGCGGACCAACGACCTCAGGAAGGTCTCTCACTCAGCGACAGCGCTCGAGGACCAGCTCCTGCACGCGTGCGGCGTCCGCCTGCCCGCGCGTCGCCTTCATGACCGCGCCGACGATCGCGCCCGCGGCCTTCGTCTTGCCCGCCCGGATCTTCTCGGCCACCGCCGGCTGCGCGGCGAGGGCCTCGTCGACCGCGGCGGTCAGCGCCGACTCGTCGGACACCACCGCGAGCCCGCGGCCCGCGACGACCTCGTCGGGCGTGCCCTCGCCGGCCAGGACCCCGTCGACGACCTGGCGCGCGAGCTTGTTGGTCAGCGTCCCCTCGGCCACCAGCGCGATGACGCGGGCGACGTCGACCGGGGCGATCGGCAGCTCGGCAGCTCCACCGCCGCGGGCGTTCGCCTGCTGGGTCAGGTAGGAGACCCACCAGGAGCGGGCCGCCTCCGGCGGTGCCCCCGCGTCGACGGTGGCGATGACGAGGTCGAGCGCGTCGGCGTTGACCAGGTCGCGCAGCTCCTCGTCGGAGAGGCCCCAGTCGGTCTGGATGCGGGCGCGGCGCTGCCACGGCGGCTCGGGCAGCGCGGCGCGCAGGTCCTCGACCCACGCCGCCGACGGCTCGATCGGCGGGAGGTCGGGCTCGGGGAAGAAGCGGTAGTCGGCGAAGGTCTCCTTCGGCCGGCCCGCCGAGGTGGTTCCCGACTGCTCGTCGAAGTGCCGCGTCTCCTGGACGACGGTGCCGCCCGAGAGCAGCACCCCGGCCTGGCGGCCCATCTCGTAGCGCACCGCCCGCTCGACGCTGCGCAGCGAGTTGACGTTCTTGGTCTCGGTGCGGGTGCCGAACTCCTCGGCGCCGGTCGGCTTCAGCGAGACGTTCGCGTCGCAGCGCATCGAGCCCTGGTCCATGCGCACGTCGGACACGCCCAGCCCGCGCAGCAGGTCACGCAGCGCGGTGACGTAGGCCCGCGCGATCTCCGGCGCCCGCGTGCCCGCACCCACGATCGGCCGCGTGACGATCTCGATGAGGGGCACGCCGGCGCGGTTGTAGTCGAGCAGCGAGTGGTCGGCGCCGTGGATCCGCCCGGTGGCGCCGCCCATGTGCAGCGACTTGCCGGTGTCCTCCTCCATGTGGGCGCGCTCGATCTCGACCCGCCACGTCGTCCCGTCGTCGAGCGGCACGTCGAGGTGGCCGTCGAAGACGATCGGGTCGTCGTACTGGGAGATCTGGAAGTTCTTCGGCATGTCCGGGTAGAAGTAGTTCTTCCGGGCGAAGCCCGAGCGCTCGCGCACCCGGCAGTTCAGGGCCAGGCCGATCGTCACCGCCGAGGCGACCGCGGTGGCATTGAGCCGCGGCAGCGAGCCGGGGAGCCCGAGGCACACCGGGCAGACGTGCGTGTTCGGCTCGGCGCCGAACTCGTTGCGGCAGCCGCAGAACATCTTGGTGGCGGTGTTGAGCTCCACGTGCACCTCGAGCCCCATCACGGGGTCGAAGCGCTCGCAGACCTCCTCGACGGTGTACGGGGCCGCCTCGACAGCACTCGTCATCGTGCGCCCTCCAGGACGTCGGGTCGGGCGGTCGGCAGGCGGAAAGGGCGTCGCCGCCGTCGCGGGCGACCTCGTAGGCCGCCGCCACCCGGTAGGCCCGGTCGTCGGCCAGCGCAGGCGCCATCACCTGCAGGCCGACCGGCAGCCCGTCCTCGGGCGCGAGCCCGCACGGCACCGACAGCGCGGCGTTCCCCGCGAGGTTGGTGGGGATCGAGCAGACGTCGGCGAGGTACATCGCGAGCGGGTCGTCGCTGCGCTCGCCGATGCGGAACGCCGTGGTCGGCGTGGTCGGCGAGACCAGCACGTCGCAGCGCTCGAAAGCGGCGTCGAAGTCGCGCACGACCAGCGTGCGGACCTTGAGCGCCTTGCCGTAGAGCGCGTCGTACGAGCCCGCCGACAGCGCGTGCGTCCCGATCATGATGCGGCGCTTGACCTCGGGCCCGAAGCCGACCTCGCGGGTCAGCGACATGACCTCGTCGGTGGAGCGGGTGCCGTCGTCGCCCTCGCGCAGCCCGTAGCGCACGGCGTCGAAGCGGGCGAGGTTGCTCGACGCCTCGCTGGGCGCGATGAGGTAGTACGCGGGCAGGCCGAGGTCGAACGAGGGGCACGAGACCTCGACGACCCGCGCGCCCAGCGCCGTCAGGGCCCGCACGGCGTCGGTGAACGCCGCGGTGACGCCCGGCTGGTAGCCCTCGCCCGCGAGCTCGCGGACCACGCCGACCCGCACGCCCGCGAGGTCGCCGCGGGCCCCGGCCAGGGCGGCCTCGACGACCGGGGGCACGGGCGCGTCGACGGAGGTCTGGTCGCGGGGGTCGTGGCCCGCGATGACCTCGTGGAGCAGCGCCGCGTCGAGCACGGTGCGCGCGCAGGGCCCGACCTGGTCGAGCGAGGAGGAGAACGCGACGAGCCCGTAGCGCGACACCGTGCCGTAGGTCGGCTTGACGCCCACGGTGCCGGTGACCGCGCCGGGCTGGCGGATCGAGCCGCCGGTGTCGGTGCCGATCGCGAGCGGCGCCTCGTGCGCGGCGAGCGCCGCCGCCGACCCGCCGCCGGAGCCGCCGGGGATGCGGTCGAGGTCCCACGGGTTGCGGGTCGGGCCGTACGCCGAGTTCTCGGTGGAGCTGCCCATCGCGAACTCGTCGAGGTTGGTCTTGCCCAGCGGGACCAGCCCCGCCGAGCGCAGCCGGGTGACGACGGTGGCGTCGTAGGGCGGGCGCCAGCCGTCGAGGATCCGCGAGCCGCACGTCGTCGGCATGTCGGAGGTGGCGAGGTTGTCCTTGAGCGCCAGCGGCACCCCGGCCAGCGGGCCGGCGCCTCGCCCGCCGGCGATCGCGCGGTCGGCCGCCGCGGCCGCGGCGAGCGCACCCTCCGCGTCGACGTGCAGGAACGCGTGGACCGCGCCGTCGACGGCCTCGATGCGCGCAAGGTGCGCGCGCGTCACCTCGACCGACGAGACCTCGCCCCCGGCGATGCGGCGGGCGAGCTCGGCGGCGTCGAGACGGGTCGGCTCGTCGTGGCTCGGGCTCACTGCGACTCCCCCAGGATGCGCGGGACGCGGAAGCGGCCCTCCTCGGCGCGGGGCGCCCCGGCGAGCGCCTGCTCGCGGGTCAGCCCCGGCTCGGGCTCGTCGGCGCGCAGCACGTTCGTCAGCGGGACGGCGTGCGAGGTCGGCGGCACGTCGTCGCCGACCTCACCGACCCGGGCGACGGTGTCGAGGATGGCGTCGATCTGGCCGGAGAAGACGTCGAGCTCGGACTCGGTCACCGCGAGGCGCGCGAGACGGGCGAGGTGCGCGACGTCGTCGCGGGTGATGTCGGACATGTCCCTCCCTCCGGGTCCGGGCGCCGGGTGTCACCGTCGGCCGCGGTCGGCGCCGCGCCCGGTCCGCGGTCCTCGGGCGGCCCGGCGCCCAGCCGGGCAACGCCGTCGACCGCCCCGACGGGGTTTGACGGCGGCGGCCAGCGGTGATCACCCTCGCCGCGGCCCCGTGCGGCCTGACACACTCCCCGTGCCGGGGGGTCGACGGAGAGCGACGGGAGGTGTGCGTGACCTACATGCTCCGCGTCGAGCTGCCCGACCGGCCGGGCACGCTGGGCGCACTGGCCTCGGCGCTCGGGGCCGAGGGCGCCGACATCCTCGGCGTCGACGTGGTCGAGCGCTCGAACGGCTCGGCCGTCGACGACCTCGTGGTCGACATGCCCACCTCGCGGCCGCCCGACGTGCTCATCACCGCGGCCGAGTCGGTGCGCGGAGTGATCGTCGAGTCGGTCCGCCCGTTTTCCGGGCAGCTCGACACGACCCGCGAGCTCGAGCTCGTCGAGGCCATCGCCGCCCGCCCCGACGACGGCATGGCGCTGCTCGCCGAGGGCGTGCCGAAGCTCTTCCGCTCGGCCTGGGCGCTGATCGTCGCGGGCCACCGGGGTCCGACGGCGTCGCCGCGGGCGCCCGGCGCGCCGAGGGTGCGCGGTCGCGGCGAGCGACGCCGCGCCCGAGACCCACGCGACCAGCCTGCCGTGGCTGCCGCTGGCGCGGCCGACGACGCTCGACCCGGCCGCGGGGCACACCGTGCCCCGCGCGTGGAGCGACCTCGACACCGAGCTCGCCGCCGCACCCGTGGGCCACGGCCTGCGCGTCGTGGTGGTCGGGCGCCCCGGCGGGCCCGCGTTCCGTCCCTCCGAGCTCGCCCGCCTGTCGCATCTCGCGGGCATCGTGGCCACCGTCGTGGCCTGAGCGGCGGCGGCCGTGGCGCCGTGGGTCGCCGCCGGGGCTGGACCGGCGGTGCTCGGAGCGGAACCCGCGCAGGCCCGCGAACCCGGAACGTCGGCGCTCGGCCAGCCGCGGTGACACCGACTCGCCGAGCGCGTAGCGCACCAGCTCGTCGTTGCCGGTGGCGAGCCAGACGTTGTCGGGCCCCTTGAGGGTGTCCTCGAAGCCGATGCGGGTGTCGAGGTTGTTGCGGCGCGCGTACTCGAGCACCGGCCAGGCGCCGGCCTCCTCGCCGTGCAGCAGGATCGGCACGGGCATCGGCCCGAGCGCCTTGAGGATGCGCACGGCCTCGGCGACGGCCGTCTCGGGGTCGGTGACGGTGACCTCGGCCAGGACGCGGACGGTGCCGCGCGGGACGCCGGCCTGTTTGAGCTGCACGGCGTCGCCGGTGGTCCAGACGCCGAGCTCGATGCCGATCCCCACCGACTCGAGGGCGGCGCAGACCTTCTCCCAGCCGCGCTCGTGCACGTTCACCGACGCCACGTCGGGCCGGGCGTGGCGGGGCAGGCGCCCCCACTGCTGGACGATCTCGGTGCGCTTGAGCGGGTCGGGCTCGACCCAGCGGGCCGTGGTCACGCCGATCTCCATCGCCGGCGCAGCCGTGCGGATGGCGTCGACGACCGCGCCGATCGTCTGCGGGTCGAGGCTCTCCTGGCCCGCGGGGTCGCGCGGGTGCACGTGCAGGCTCCTCACCCCGAGCGCGGCGACCGCGCGCGCGTCGCGGGCGAGGTGGCGCGGGCTCATCGGGACCGCCGGGTAGACGTCGGCCGGGCGGGCGCCGTTGGGGCAGCACTGCAGCACCGCGGCGTCACCTCCTCCGGCGTCGGGCGCCGATCGACCCCCGACGAGGGCATCGCCGGCGGGAAGTCGAGCCACGAGGGCCGCCCCGGACGTCGGCGTCACCAGCACTCCACCGGCCCCACGTCACCGCCGCCGTCCTCCGCGTGCTCGTCCGGGTCGAGTCCGCCCCACGGCGTGTCCGCGCCGCGCCTCTCGCCGCGCCGTCGAGGGCCTCGGGGCCCTCGTCGAGCAGGACGCGGAAGCCGTCCTCGTCGAGCACCGGCACGCCGAGCGACACCGCCTTGTCGTACTTCGAGCCCGGCTCGTCGCCGACGACGAGGAACGCGGTCTTCTTCGACACCGAGCCGGCCGCCCGGCCGCCGCGCGCGAGGATCGCGTCCTTGGCCTCGTCGCGCGAGAACGTCGGCAGCGATCCGGTGACCACGATCGACACCCCCTCGAGGACGCGCGGACCGCTGTCGCTCGCCTCCTCGGCCAGCTCGACGCCCGCGGCGCGCCACTTCTCGACGACCTCGCGGTGCCAGTCGACCGAGAACCACTCGCGCACGGCGTGGGCGATCGTCGGGCCGACCCCGTCGACCGCGGCGAGCTCCTCCTCGGTGGCGGCGTCGATGGCGTCGACCGACCGGAAGTGGCGCGCCAGGGCCTGCGCCGCGGTGGGGCCGACGTGGCGGATCGACAGCCCGACCAGCACCTTCCACAGCGGGCGGTGCTTCGCCGTCTCGAGGTTGGCCAGCAGCTTCTGGCCGTTGGCCGAGAGCGCGCCGTCCTTCTTGCGCCGGAACAGCGGCACCTGCGCGAGCTCGTCGGTGGTCAGGGCGAACACGTCGCCCTCGTCGTGCACCACCCCGGCCTCGAGCAGCGCGGTGGCCGCCTCGTAGCCCAGGACCTCGATGTCGAAGGCGCCGCGGCCGGCGACGTGGAACAGGCGCTCGCGCAGCTGGGCGGGACAGGAGCGCGCGTTGGGGCAGCGCAGGTCCTTGTCGCCCTCGCGCATCGGGCGCAGCTCGGTGCCGCACTCGGGGCAGTGCGTGGGCATGACGAACGCGTACTCGCTGCCGTCGCGGGCGTCGACGACCGGCCCGAGGACCTCGGGGATGACGTCCCCGGCCTTGCGGATGATCACCCGGTCGCCGATGAGGACGCCCTTGCGCTCGACCTCGCCCGCGTTGTGCAGCGTCGCCATCGACACCGTCGACCCGGCGACGAGGACCGGCTCCATCTCGGCGAACGGCGTGACGCGGCCCGTGCGGCCCACGTTGACGCTGATGGCGCGCAGCGTCGTGGTCGCCTGCTCGGGCGGGTACTTGTAGGCGATCGCCCACCGGGGCCCGCGAGGTCGAGCCGAGGCGGCGCTGCAGGTTCACGTCGTCGACCTTGACCACCACGCCGTCGATCTCGTGCTCGGCGTCGTGGCGGTGCTCGCCCCAGTAGCGCGTGTGCTCGATGACGGCCTCGACGCCGTGCAGCACGCGCGTGTGCGTCGAGACCGGCAGCCCCCAGGCGGCGAGCGCGTCGTAGGCCTCGGACTGGCGGGCCGGGGTGAAGCCCGCACGCTTGCCCAGCCCGTGACAGATCAGGCGCAGCGGGCGGGTGGCCGTGACCCGCGGATCCTTCTGGCGCAGCGAGCCCGCGGCGGAGTTGCGCGGGTTGGCGAAGGGCTGCTTGCCCGCGGCCACGAGCCCGGCGTTGAGCTCGTCGAAGTCGGCGAGGCGGAAGAACACCTCGCCGCGCACCTCGATCAGCGCGGGCACCGGGAACTCGTCGGTGCCGGTCAGCGCGGTGGGCACGTCGGCGAGCGTGCGCATGTTGAGCGTGATGTCCTCGCCGGTGCGCCCGTCCCCGCGGGTGAGCGCGCGCGTGAGGTGCCCGTTCTCGTAGAGCAGGTTCACCGCCAGCCCGTCGATCTTGAGTTCGCACAGGTAGAGCAGCTCCTCGGTCGGGTAGTCGAGCTCGCGCTGCACCCGCTCGACCCACTCGCGGAGCTCGACCGGCTCGAAGGCGTTGTCGAGCGAGAGCATCCGCTCGAGGTGGTCGACCGCGACGAACTCGGTGGAGAAGCCGCCCCCGACGCGCTGCGTCGGGCTCGCGGGCGTGGAGAGCGCCGGGTACTGCTCCTCGAGGCCCTGGATCTCGCCGAACAGCTCGTCGAACTCGCCGTCGGTGACGATCGGCGCGTCGAGCACGTAGTACCGGAACTGGTGGTCGGAGACGACCTCCGACAGCTCCCGGTGGCGCGCAGCGGCCTCGCTCGGCACCGGTGAGGCAGTGGTCTCGCTGGTCACGGCGGCAGATTAACCGCGGGGGCCGACATCCACCCCGGTCGACGCAGGTCGACCGCTGGTACGGGGACGTCTGGGTCGAGGTCTCCCACATCGACCAGGTTGACCTGGTCGTTGGCGCGTGCCAGCTCGTCGATCTCCTGCTCGGTCGGCGGCGTCGGGCGGCGCGCCATCTCGGCGAGCCCGCGGAAGTAGGGCTCGCGGGGGCCCTCGCCCTGACATGGCGGGCGTCGGGAACGGCTCGCCCGGCGCTGACGGCCCGGAAGGCGTCGTTCAGCCCCAGCTCGACGGCGGGTCGGCGAAGGCGCGCCAGTCGCCGACCGGTCATCGCCCTGCCAGCGGCGCCCGCTCATCACCGCCAGGCCGCCCGAGGGCGTGAACGACCGCACGCCGTGGTGGAGTTGCGGGATCGCCCCGGTCGCCCCGGCGTCGCCACGGGGGCGAACAGGCCGAACTCGCGGTCGGTCGCCTCGCCGGGCGCGATGAACCGCAGAGGGCCGGCCTGCTCGTGCTCGCGCCGGAAGCGCCACAGCCCGCCGCCGGCGCCCTCGGTGTCGGTCTCGGGGAAGCTCATGGACGCGAGGCTGGCACCCGTCTCGGTCAGGTCAAGCGCCCCGATCGTCGCGACCGGTCACCAGCTCGACGGCGGGGGCGAACGGTGCCAGCAGTCGACGACCACGCCCGGCCCCGGCGTCGCGGGCCCGGTCGGCGTCAGCCCGGCGAGGCCGCGCGTCGGCCCCGGCACCGACCGCCCGCTCCGGCGAGCCCGCTCGCGCGCGAACCGAGCCGGTCGGCGAGGGCCAGCGCGGTCGCGCTCGTCGATCGGCCGACGAGGTCGGGCCGCGGGCCCGGGCGCGAGCGAGTCGACGTGCCCGCCCAGCCACAGCGACGTGGTGAACCGGCGAGCTCGCCGAGGGCGTCGAGCACCGCCGTGCCCTCGGTTCCGACCGCCGCAGGTCGAGCGCCACGGCGTCGGCGCCGACGGCCCCGAGCAGCGCAGCGGGGGCCGGCGGTCGTGGCAGCCTCGACGACCTCGTCGAGCGCCCGTCGCGGGCCGCAGGTCGAGCGCGACGTCGCCCCGGGGCGGCGCCGCCCGGCGCCGTCGGCCCCGGGACCGCGCCGAGGTCGCCGTAGCCCGACGGCGCCCGAGCATGTCGGCCCGAGCACCGCGGGCGGGCGCGTCGGTTCGTCGACGCTGGACGACCACCGGGGCACCGGTGCGCCGCGCGAGCTCGTCGACGTGCCCGCGGAGCCCCTCGGCCAGGCTCTCGGTGAACTCGGCGACCGCGCCGCGGTCGGTGAGCGCCCGGTGGCCGGTCCGCAGCTCGACCCCCGCCGCCAGGGTCCACGGCCCCGGCAGCTGGCACTTCACGCGCGCCGGGCGGGCGCCCGCGGACTCGACCGCCTCGTCGAGCGCGTCGACGTCGCGGGCGAGGAGATCGAGCGCGCGGCGCTGGTCGCCGCCCGGACGCCGCGCCACCCGGTAGCCCGAGGGCCACACCTCCACCGCGAGGTCGACCAGCAGCGCCGCACCGCGTCCGAGCATGTCGGCCCCGACGCCACGCGCCGGCAGCTCGAGGTCACGTGGGGCAGGCGTGGAGCTCGCCGACCACGGTGCGGGCGGCCTCGCGCGGATCGGTTCCCGGGAGCGAGCCCAGGCCGGTGGCGCGCCCGGACCCGTCGTCGAACCGGGCGGCGGCGCCCTCGGCCTCGGGGGCGGGGACGACCGCGATCTCGCTCACGGCGCAGGTGTACCCGACGCGGGAGGTCAGGCCGACGCGCGGGGCCCGACGTCGCGCGCGTTCGCAACGATCTCGTGGGGCTCGACGTCGGGGTCCTCGACCGCCAGCGCGACGATCCGCGACGGCCGGAACCGGATGATCGCCGGGTCGTCGCCCGGGGGTCGACGAGGGCGTGAGTCCCCGTCGAGGCGATCGCCTCGGGCCCCGCGGTCGAGGCATCCACGCCAGGGGTCGGTCGAGGTGATGTCGTCGACGACGAACGCGGCGCGGCCGTTCGCGGCCACGTTCCGGAACTTGCGGCTGCGCGACATGGCGAACCCGCCGATGTCGATCGTCCCGGTCGCCGGGTTCCACGCGAACCCGACGGGATTGACCTGAGGGTGCCGTCGGGTTGCAGCCGCGCGCGCGCGGCCCACAGCATCGCCTCGAGGTAGGCCAGCTCGGCGCGGTCAGGGCCTCGGTCATCGGAAGTCCTCCGCGGGTCTCGCCCACCACCGGTAGCCGCGAGGCGGGGCGGCCGAGGAGACGCTCGACCTCCTGGGTTCGGGTGCTCGGCCATGGCGAGCTGGGCGGCGACGACGACCGCGATCGTCCGGCGGAGCGGCGCGAACAGCGCCGGGGCTCGTTCGCCGACGTCGACGAGGCGCAGCGGGCGGCCCGAGCGCGTCGCCGATCGCCGCGACCTGCTCGACCTGGGCAGCGCCACGGGGCCGGTGGGTGGTACGATCGCGCCGTGGTGACCGTCCTCGAGGAGCGCGCGACGCCGACGGCGGCGAGGTCGGCCTCGTGCACCAGCGCCCGCGTGATGCCGGGCCCGAACCAGCGGAGCTCGTCGCCGCCGCCGCGGATCTGGGCGCCCAGGCGCGCGTGAGGCGCTCGCGAGGTCGCTCGCGCGCCGCGGATCCACTCCCGCGCGGTGGCGCGCAGGAGGCGTTCGAGCAGGGCGTGCGAGCCGCCGATGGTCGGGGTCGTCCGGGCCCGGCTCCGCGACCCGGGCGCCCGTCGGCCGACTGGTCAGCGACGGGGGCACGGCCGCGGCGGGGTCGCGACGGCCTCATGCCGGCGGCGTGGTCGCCGGCGACGGCGTCGAGGGCGGCGAGGGGAACACGAGGAACGCGGCGTCGGCGCCGGAGAGCGCGGGGCGAGCGTGGCGGGCAGCGGTGAGGTCGGCGACGAAGGGCTCGGCGCCGTGGCGCCGACCGAGAGCTCGCCGAGCGCGGCGGCGTGGCGGCCCACCGACCCGGACGGCGAGCCCGGTGGTGGCGAGCTGCGCGACGACCTGGCCGCCCACGCTGCCGGTGGCGGGAACACGACGACGGTGCGACGGGGGTCCATGCCCGTGGACGCGAGCTCGACCAAGGTCGAGGTCAAGCGCCTGGCACCATGAACGGCGATGGACGTCCTGGAGCCGGCGCGCTGGGCCGAGGCCGAGCGCGGGCACGCCGCCCGCGCCGACGCGCTCACGGCCGGGCGCCGCGCGCGCCGCGCCCGTGGCGAGACGCACCCGGTCGACGACTTCCTCTACACCTACTACCCCCCCCGCCCGAGCCGGCTGCGGCGCTGGCACCCCGGGCCCGGCGTGCGCCTGGCCGGGGCGGCGGGCACCGAGCGCGCCGGGTGGCCGGGCTACCGCGTCGTCGGGAACGACGTCGTCCTCGACGTCGCCGACCTCGCCGCCCGGCGGGCGGCGACGCACGCGTTCGTCGGCGGGCTGCTGCGGGCCACGGCGTCCCGACCGGCGCAGCTCGGCTGCTTCGGGCTGCACGAGTGGGCGATGGTCTACCGCTCCGACACCACCCGCCACCCCGTGCCGCTGCGCCTCGGGCCCGACGGCACCGACGCGGTGGTCGAGGGCCACCGCGTGCGGTGCACGCACTACGACGCGTACCGCTTCTTCACCGACGCCGCCGCCCCGCGCAACACGATCACCCCGACCCGCGAGCGCCAGACCGCGCTCGAGCAGCCCGGCTGCCTGCACGCCGGGATGGACCTCTACAAGTGGGCCGACAAGCTCGGGCCGCTGTGTCCCGGCGACCTGCTGCTCGACTGCTTCGAGCACGCCCGCGCGATCCGCACCCTCGACATGCGCGCGTCGCCCTACGACCTCGCGGCGCACGGGTACGCGCCGGTGCGCATCGAGACCGCGGAGGGCAAGGCCGAGTACGCCGCCGCGCAGCGGGCGTTCGCCGATCGGGGCGCCGCGGTGCGCCCGCGGCTGCTGGACGTGGTCGACGCCGTCGACGAGGCGGGGGCGAGGGTCGCGACCTGACGCGGGCTCAGGTCGACGGACGGCACGACGAGCCCCACAGGCCGCGTCCCGCCTGCTCGGCGTCGTTCTGGGCGGCGAGGGAACCCGGGCGGTAGCGGCCGTCGCCCGCGGTCGCCCACCCCGCCCCGATCGCGGCGTCGGTGTAGGAGAGCTGGCTGTCGAGGACCAGGTACGCGCGCCACCGGCCGGGCGCGGGGGGCGGGAGCGTCGGGTCGGGGACGAGGGTGACCTCCTGGCCCTGCAGCGTCCGCTCGGCGAAGGCGCGGGCGGCGGCGGTGACGCAGGCCGGCGTGCCGCCGGGCGCGAGCCCCGCCACGTCGACGCGCAGGGGACGGCCGTCGACGTCGACCACGGCGGTCGTCACGTCGGGGACGTCGACGACGCGCCCCAGCAGCGTCGGCGGCCCCGTGATCCCCCCGGGCGCGGTGGTCCCCGGTGGCGGCGCGGCGACAGGGACGGGGGCGGCGGGCACCGCGGCGACGGGACGAGGGGAACCGACCAGAAGCGTGGTGACCGCGGCCGTCGCGGCGACGAGGACCAGCGCCGCGAGCAGCAGCAGCGCCCCGGCGAGCACGGGGCCGGGTCGTGTGCGCCGGGCCGGGGGCGGGTCGCCGCGGTCGAGGTCGACCGCCGGGTCGTCCGTCGCCGCGACGACGAGCCCGGCCGGGACGAGCCGGCGGCGCACGACCTGCCGGACGTCCTCGGCGGTGCAGCCCGCGCCGTCGGGGTCGGCACCGACCTCGTCGGCGACCGCGTCGAGATCACGGGTGCCGTCGAGCAGGACGCGACGCGGTGGAGCAGCCAGGGCATCCGCACGACCGGGCCGTCGGCCCGCCGCGCGAGGTAGCGACCGTCACCGTCGGGCGACGGCCCGAGGAGCTCGGTGCCCGGGGCGAGCGTCGGCCGGTCGCCTGGCGGCGCCGCCGCCGCGGGCGACGTCTCGGATGCGCTCATCGACGTCCCCCTCCCCCACGGGGATCGTACGGCTCAGGTCCCGCAGAACGTCGTGTAGGCGCCGAAGCTCTCGGGGGCTGGGCCCTCGAAGTCCTCGAACCCCGCGCGCCGCTCGAACGGGCGCGCGAGCACGTCGAGCAGGCGGTGCAGCGGGGCGAGGTCGCCCTGCTCGGCGGCGCCGAGCGCCTCCTCGACGCGGTGGTTGCGCGGCACGTAGACCGGGTTCACGGCGTCGAGGTCGTCGGGCGAGGCGGTGACCCGCGCGCGCCAGCGCTCGAGCCAGGCGTCGATCGCGGCGAGGTCGACCACGAGCGAGCGCGCGGGCTCGGGGTCGCCGCGCAGCGCGTCCGACAGCGCGCGGAAGAACAGCGTGTGGTCGACGTGGTGGGTCGCCAGCAGCCGGCCCAGCTCGGCGGCGAGGTCGCGGTCGGCGTCGTGGTCGCCGTCGGCCCCGAGGCCGAGCTTGGCGCGCATCAGCCGCGTCCAGTGCTCGTCGAAGCGCAGGCCGAACCCGAGATGATCTCGTGGCGACGGCGACGCGCGCGGGTCGGCGTCGTCGCCGAGCAGCGGCAGCAGGCTCTCCGCGAGCCGGGCCAGGTTCCACTGCGCGATGCGGGGCTGCTGGCCGTAGGCGTAGCGCCCGGTCTCGTCGATGGAGCTGAACACCGCGGCCGGGTCGACGGCGTCGAGGAAGGCGCAGGGGCCGTAGTCGATGGTCTCGCCGGAGATCGTCATGTTGTCGGTGTTCATGACGCCGTGCACGAAGCCGACGAGCATCCACTGCGCGACCAGCGAGGCCTGGGCCTCGACGACGGCCTCGAGCAGCGCCCGGTACGGGTTCGCGGCCGACGCCGCGGCCGGGTGGTGGCGGGCGATCGCGTAGTCGGCGAGGCGGCGCACGAGGCCCTCGGCCTCACCGTCCTCGCCACGCGCCTCGAGCGCCGCGGCGTACTGGAACGTGCCGACCCGCAGGTGGCTCGACGCCGTGCGCGCGAGCACCGCTCCCGGCTCGGGGCCGCGGTCGCGCATGACGTCCTGGCCCGTGGCGGTGACCGCGAGGGAGCGGGTGGTGGGGATCCCCAGAGCGGACATCGCCTCCGAGATGACGTACTCGCGCAGCATCGGCGCGAGCGGCGCCTTCCCGTCGCCGCCGCGGGCGAACGGGGTGCGCCCGGAGCCCTTGAGGTGCAGGTCGTGCCGGGTGCCGTCCGGGGCGACGATCTCCCCGACGAGCAGGGCCCGCCCGTCCCCGAGCCGCGGTGAGTAGTTGCCGAACTGGTGCCCCGCGTAGGCCTGCGCGACGGTGGTGGCGCCCTCGGGGGCGACGTTGCCCACCAGCAGCGCCGTGCCGTCGTCGGTCGCGAGCCACTCGGGGTCGAGCCCGAGCTCGGCGGCGAGGGCCACGTTGAGCAGGACCGGCCGTGGCGCGGGGCCGGTGGCCGCCGGCGCCAGGGCCGGTAGAGGCCCTCCAGGTCGCGGACGAAGGAGTCGTCGAGCTCGACCGGGCTGCTCGCGAGGGTCATGTCCCCCACGCTAACCGCGCCCGCCCTGGTCCAGCTCGCGCCCGATCGTGGCCAGGGTGCGCCGCAGCCCCTCGGCGACCTCGGGCGAGTCGTCGTGCTCGGTGTGCAGGGTGATGGTCACCCGCGACTCGACGTCGCCGATGCCGGTCACGAACAGCTCGCCGTGGTACGCGCCCGAGTCGCCGGCGCCCCACCTGATGTTCTTCGCGTCGGGATCGGCGTGCATCCACGCCTCGCCCTCGTAGCGGTGCCCCGCGACCTCGGCGACGACGTGGACCTCCTCGCCGCCCGCCGGCTCGGCCCGCTCCATGGCCTCGACGTAGCGCGGCATGTTCTCCGGGTCGGCGAGGTAGGCGAAGACGGTTTCGGGGTCGCGGCGGATCGTGACGGTGTGCTCGTGGTCACCCATGGGCCCGGGGCTACCCGTTCGACCGTCCCCGGTCGCCGTACCGGCGGCGGAACTTCTCCACCGCCCCGCCGCGCTCGGCCGCGCGGGCGCGCCCGGTCCACAGCGGGTGCGACCACGACGAGACCTCGACGTCGACGACGGGGTAGGTCGCGCCCTCGTACTCGACGGTGCGCGACGAGGTGCGCGTCGAGCGCGTGAGGAACATGTCGCCGGTGGTGCTGTCGCGGAACACCACGGGTGCGTACTCGGGGTGGACGTCCTTCTTCACGGTGCGGTCCTCTCGATCGGTACGGCGGGGTGGGCGCGCAGGTGGGTGGGCAGGGGACCGTCGCGCGAGCCGGCGCACAGTCGCAGAGCTCGGCGACGTCGGCGTCCTCGTGCAGCGGGCCCGCGACGACGGCGGGCGCGGTCGGCTCGCGGTGGGCGTCGCAGGGCTGGACGAGCACGAGCGCCCCGGCCCCCGCGGGTGCGGAACCGGCGCCGCAGGCGTCGGCGGTCAGGCAGGGCGCGCGGACGAGCAGCCCGTGCGGGCAGCCCCGCACGGCCCCCCGCAGCGCCTCGCCGACCACCAGGCCGTCGGGGGCGGGGGCACGGGTGTGCGGGCAGCCGGCCGTGCCGCAGTAGACGGCGGTGAAGCCCGGCCCGGCGGCGCTCACGGTGCCCGCCGGTCGCCGCGCTCGGCGGGCTCGTCGGTGACGGCGAGGTCGTCGCACGGGTCGACGTGGCGGTGCTCGAACGGGTCGGCGTAGGTCCGCCACACGGCCTCCCCCGCGGCCAGCTCGGCGTCGGTGAGCAGGGCCTCGTCGAGCGCGTCGATCACCCGCTCGGGGTCGGCGTCGTGGACCAGCGCCACCAGCTGCTGCTCGCGGTCGCCGAAGCGCTCGTCCCAGCGCAGGGCGGCGGCGGCGCGGCGCTCGGGGTCGACGTCGTCCCACGCCGCGTCGCCGCCCGCGGCGAGCCACGTGCCGGCGTACCCGATCTGCAGCCCGCCGCCCGCCGACTCCAGCCACAGCACGTGCTCGGGCTGGGTGGCGACCCACACCCGGCCGCGGACCCGCACCGTGCCGGTCAGGAGGACGTCGATGGCGTCGTGCAGGCGCTGTGGGTGGAACGGGCGGCGGTGCCCGATGTGCACGAGCGCCACCCCGGCGTCGCGCGAGAGCGGCGGCTCGCCGCGCAGCAGCGGGCCGTGCGGGTCGTCGGGCTCGCCGCGGCGGGCGTCGGCGGGCAGGGCGTCGAGCATCCCGGCGAGGTCGGGCAGGCGGACCGCCGGGTCGGGCGCGCTCACTCGCCGGGTGCGCGGCGCGAGGCGGTCGAGCACGGCGTCGAGGCGGGTGCGCTCCCAGGCGTCGTCGGCGCGGCCCGCGAGCACGAGCAGGTCGACGAACTCGGCGTGGCCGACCACGACCTGCGCCACCGTGCGCTCGTCGTCGGCGGTCAGCGCGCCGCCGCGCTCGGCGAGGGCCTCGTCGGAGCCCGCGTCGTCGAGCCAGGTCGCGACGTCGACGACCCCGACCACACCCCGCACGGCGAGCTCGGCGACCACCGGGGTGTCCTCGCCCTCGGGCAGCACCGTGTGCAGCGCCTCGCACACCGCCTCGGGCTCGAGGCCCGGGTCGAGCAGCAGGACGACCTCGCCGACCGCGGGATCGCGGGCCAGGCGCCGCAGCAGGGGCAGGAGGTCCTCGCGCAGGGTGCACGACACGCAGCCGTGGGCCAGCTCGAGCACCGTCGTGTGCTCCCCCGCGCCGTCGACGACGCGCCGGTGCACGACGCCCTCGCCGAGACCGCGCAGGTCGTGGGCCACCAGCACGGGCGTCGCACCGCGTCGGTGACGCGCGCGCAGCGCCTCCCCGACCGTCGCCACGACCTCGCGCGACGCCCCGCACACCACCGTCAGACCGCTCTGCGGACCGAGGTCCATCCCGTCCTCCCGTCGTCGGCTACGGTGAATGATAATCATTACCAGTAGGGAGGGACATGGCCCGCAACGACATCCGCCCGATCGTCAAGCTCCGCTCGACGGCCGGGACCGGCACGACGTACGTGACCCGCAAGAACCGCCGCAACAACCCCGACCGGCTCGTGCTGCGCAAGTACGACCCGCGGGTGCGCCGCCACGTCGACTTCCGGGAGGAGCGATGAGCCCCGCGCGCCCCGTGAAGCCGCCGCGCAGGCGCAAGGCCAACCCGCTGCACCAGCGCCGCGTCGAGTTCGTCGACTGGAAGGACGTGTCGCTGCTGCGCACGTTCCTCTCCGACCGCGGCAAGATCCGGTCGCAGCGCGTGACCGGGCTGACCGGCCAGCAGCAGCGCCAGGTCGCCACGGCGATCAAGAACGCCCGCGAGATGGCCCTGCTGCCGTACACGTCCTCGCCGACCGCCGCGAAGAAGGGCTGAGCCCGTGTCGCGTCGTTGTCAGCTGACCGGCCGCACGCCGGGCTCGGGACGGCACGTCTCGCACTCGCACGTGCGCACGCCCCGCACGTTCGGGGTCAACGTCCAGGACCGCCGGTACTGGGTCCCGAGCCTGGGGCGCCACGTCCGCCTGCGCCTGTCGACCAAGGGCATGAAGACCGTCGACCGCGTCGGTATCGAGTCGGTCGTCGCGCGGCTGCGCGCCGCCGGGGAGGAGGTCTGAGGTGGCGAAGAAGTCGAAGATCGAGGCGAACGCCCGCCGGCGGGTGATCGTCGCCCGCTACGCCGAGCGCCGCGCCGAGCTCGTCGCGACGATCAAGCACCCGTCGACGTCGGACGAGGGCCGGGCCGCCGCGCAGCGCGAGCTGCAGCGCCAGCCCCGCGACGCGAGCGCGACCCGGGTACGCCACCGTGACGTCGTCGACGGCCGCCCCCGTGGACACCTGCGGGCGTTCGGGCTCTCGCGGGTCCGGCTGCGCGAGTACGCCCACGCCGGGTTCCTGCCCGGCGTCACGAAGTCGAGCTGGTGACGCCCCCGCCCCCGCGCGACCTCTGGGGGCTCGCCGACTACGCCCCGCTGGCGAGCGGCTCGCGCCGGCCTCCCGGGTCGCCGTCGACGCCCTGGGTCCGGTCGCGGGTCTCGACGCCCTCGACGTCGCGGCGGGCGACGGCACGGCGGCGCGCCTGCTGGCCGCGGCCGGGGCGCGGGTCGTCGCCGTCGACGCCTCGCCGTCGATGATCACGCGTGGACGGGCGGCCTGCGCCGGCCACGACGTCGAGTGGCGCTTCGGCGACGCCGGCGCGCTCCCGGTCGACGACGCCGGGGTCGACGTGGCCGTCTCGTCGTTCGGGGTGATGTTCGCCGATCCGGGACCGGCGCTGGCCGAGCTCGGGCGGGTGCTGAGGCCCGGCGGCCGAGCGGCCCTCACGGCGTGGAGCGCCGACGGGTTCATGGGCGAGACGGGACGGCTCATGGCGTCCTTCACGGGCGCGCCGGGCGGCGACCTCGACGCCTGGGCGCGCGTCGACGACCTCGTCGGCGGGCTGGGTCGGTGGTGCGCCGACGCCGGGCTGGTCGACGTCGTCGTCACGCCGGCGAGCCTGCCGTGGTGCTTCGCCGACGCCGCCACGATGACCCGCTTCCTGGCCGACCACTCGCCCGCCCACGTCGCCGCAGCTGCCGCGGCGGGAGCGCGCGCCCCGGAACTGCTCGCCGCCGTCGAGCGCCTCGCCGCGCCCGACGGCGGGCCCGTGGACGTCGCCGCCGACTACGTCCTGATCACCGCCACGAGAGGGGAACCCTCGTGAAGGTCCGCGCGTCGCTGCGTGCGCTCAAGCAGAAGCCCGGGTCGAAGGTCGTGCGCCGGCACGGCAAGACCCTGGTGATCAACAAGCAGTACCCGAAGTGGAAGGCCCGCCAGGGCTGAGCCGTCGCCGGCCGACCCGCTTCGGCGCCGGGCTGGTCAGCCCCACATACGGGGCTGACCAGCCGGTAGGCGCAGGTCCGGGCACGGCGACCAGGAGGCGCGCCGGCGGCGCGGTCCGACGGCGGGGTCGGTCAGCGACGCGCGAGCCTGCGCGCCGCGCCCGGCACCGACGGCGGGAGGCCGTAGTGCTGGAACACCGCGGGCTCGTCGGCGGCGGCGAGCTCGCCGTCGGTGTCGATGGACGGGGCGTTCTTGGCCAGCTCGCGGTCGACGGTCACGCGCACGTGGTCGGGGGCGACCGTCGCCCCCGCCAGCGGCACGAAGGCCAGCCGCTTGCCGCCGCTGAAGAGGCCGCCGAGCGCGACGGTGGCGAACGCCGGCTGGTCGGTGCCGGTCGTGTCGACGTAGATCGCCTCGAGCTCACCGATCTTGTGGTCGCCGGGGTCGACGACGGACTTGCCCTGCCACAAGCGGATGTTCTCCGCCTCGATGCCCATGGCGCGGGACCTTATCCGGCGGCGGCCCGCGGGAGGGGCGCGGCGGCCGTGTCGGCGATGGTCGCGCTGCCCAGGACCTCGTCGCCCGCAGGGTCGGGCCGGTACACCACGACCGCCTGGCCCGGGGCGACCCCGCGCAACGGCTCGTGCAGCCGCACGTCGAGCGTCTCGCCGAGGGTCACCGTCGCCGGGGCGACCCCGCCGTGCGCGCGGACCTGCACGACGCAGTCGACCGGGCCCGCGGGCCGGGGACCGGGCCACACCGGGGCGGTCGCGGTCAGCGCGACGACGTCGAGCGCCTCCGCGGGCCCGACGCGCACGGTGCCGGTGACCGGCTCGAGCCCGAGCACGTAGCGGGGGCGCCCGTCGGGCGCGGGGCGGGCGATGCCGAGGCCGTGGCGCTGGCCGACGGTGAAGTTGCTGGACGCCCTCGTGCGCCCGACGACGGCGCCGTCGGGGTCGACCATGTCGCCGGGCGCGGCGTCGAGGTGCCCCGCCAGGAACCCGCGGGTGTCGCCGGACGGGATGAAGCAGATGTCGTGGCTGTCGGGCTTCTCCGCGACGACGAGCCCGCGCTCGGCGGCCTCGGCACGCACCTCGGACTTGTGCGAGTCGCCGAGCGGGAACATCGCGCGGGCGAGCTGGTCGTCGCGCAGCACGCCGAGCACGTAGGACTGGTCCTTGCCGTCGTCGACGGCGCGGCGCAGCAGCCCGTCGGTCCCGAGGCGCGCGTAGTGGCCGGTGCAGACCGCGTCGAAGCCGAGGGCCACGGCGCGGTCGAGGACGGCCGCGAACTTGATCTTCTCGTTGCACCGCAGGCACGGGTTCGGGGTGCGGCCCGCGGCGTAGTCGGCGACGAACGGCTCGACGACGTCGTCGCGGAAGCGCTCGGCCATGTCCCAGACGTAGAAGGGGATGTCGAGGACGTCGGCGCAGCGCCGGGCGTCGCGGGAGTCCTCGACCGAGCAGCACCCGCGGGCGCCCTCGCGCATGGTGGCGGGCTTCGCCGAGAGCGCGAGGTGCACTCCGACGACGTCGTGGCCGGCCTCGCGGGCGCGCGCCGCGGCCACCGCCGAGTCGACCCCGCCGCTCATGGCGGCGAGGACGCGCAGTGGGCTTCGCCCATGTGAGCGCTGCGGGTCGCTATCGGCCCCGCCAGCGCCTGGCGCTCCGGCGCCACTCACGCCTGGGCCAGGGTGGGGTCGGCACGGCCGGCCGCGCGGGCCCGCTCGACGACGGGGCCGAGGGCGTCGATCACGGCGTCGACGTCGGCGGCGGTCGAGCTGTGGCCCAGCGAGAACCGCAGCGACCCGCGGGCGAGGTCCTCGGCGACGCCCATCGCCAGCAGGACGTGGCTGGGCCGGGCGACGCCCGCGGTGCACGCGGAGCCCGTGGAGCACTCGATCTCGCGGGCGTCGAGCAGCATGAGCAGGCTGTCGCCCTCGCAGCCCGGGAACGACAGGTGGGCGTTGCCCGGCAGGCGCGCGGGCCCGCCGGCGACGCCCGGCACGTCGAGCGCGACGCCGTTGAGCACCGCGTCGGGCACCGCGGCGCGCACGCGGGCGACGAGGTCGTCGCGCAGGCCGCGCAGGGCCTCGGCCCGAGGGGCGGCATCGCGCACGGCGGTGGTGACGGCGGTCGCCAGGGCCATCGTGCCGGGGACGTCGAGGGTGCCCGAGCGCACGTCGCGCTCCTGGCCGCCGCCGTGCAGCAGCGGGGTGCAGGCGGTGTCGCGGCGCAGCAGCAGCGCGCCGACCCCGACCGGGCCGCCGAGCTTGTGGCCGGTGAGGGTGAGCGCGTCGGCCCCGCAGGCAGCGAAGTCGACCGGCAGCGTCCCGACGGCCTGCACGGCGTCGGTGTGCAGCGGGACGCCGAACTCGTGGGCGACGTCGGCGAGCGCGCGGACGTCGTTGACGGTGCCGACCTCGTTGTTGGCCCACATCACGCTGACCAGCGCCGTCTCGCCCGGGTGCGCGGCGAGCAGCGCCCGCAGCGCCTCGGGCCGGGCGCGGCCGACGGCGTCGACCTCCAGCACGTCGAGCACGGCGCCCTCGTGCTCGGCGAGCCACGCGGCGGCGTCGAGCACGGCGTGGTGCTCGGCGGCGGTGACCACGACGCGCGTGCGGCGGGGGTCGGCGGTACGGCGGGCCCAGAACAGCCCCTTGACCGCGAGGTTGTCGGCCTCGGTGCCGCCGGTGGTGAGCACGACCTCGCCGGGCAGCGCGCCGACGGCCGCGGCGATCGCCTCGCGCGACTCCTCGACGTCACGCCGGGCGCGGCGGCCGGCCGTGTGCAGCGAGGAGGGGTTGCCGACGCGGCCGAGCGCCGCGGTGTAGGCGGCGACCGCCACCGGCAGCATCGGCGTGGTGGCCGCGTGGTCGAGGTACGTCATCGACCGGCCAGCCTAATCCCCGCCCGTCCGGGCGCTCCCACGAACCCCATGACCGGCTAACCGCGCGCCGCGTTCGACCGAAGGGCACCTTCGGTCGCCCGTTCCGTGGGCACCATCGAGCGGAACGCCGCGCGCGCCGCGCCGTGACGACCGAAGGGCACCACCAACGGAAGTTCGAGCGAGGTGCCCTTCGGTCAGAACGGCGCGCGCCTACGAGCTGCGCTTGCCGACCTCCTCGGTCAGCTGGGGGCTGATCGAGAACAGGTCGCCGACGACGCCGAAGTCGGCGATCTCGAAGATCGGCGCCTCGTCGTCCTTGTTCACCGCGATGATCGTCTTCGACGTCTGCATGCCGGCGCGGTGCTGGATCGCACCGGAGATGCCGTTGGCGACGTAGAGCTGCGGCGAGACGGTCTTGCCGGTCTGCCCGACCTGGAACTGCGGCGGGTAGTAGCCGGAGTCGACCGCGGCACGCGAGGCACCGACGGCGGCGTGCAGCGAGTCGGCGAGCGTCTCGACGACCGAGAAGTTGTCGGCCGACCCGACGCCACGGCCGCCGGCGACGACGACACTGGCCTCGGTGAGCTCGGGGCGGTCGCCGCCGACCACCGGCGCGCGGTTGGACACCTTGGCCGACTTCGCGGCGTCGGTGGCCGGCACCTCGACGGTCTCCTGGGCACCCGCGCCCGCGTTCTCCTCGACCTCGATCGAGCCCGAGCGCCACGACACGATCGCCGTGTCGGTCGTCGCGTGGGCCTCGACGGTGAACGCGCCACCGAAGATCGAGTGCGTGCCCTTGCGCTCGCCGTCGATCCCGACGACGTCGTTGAGCCAGCCGGAGTCGGTGCGCACGGCCAGGCGGCCCGCGACCTCGCGGCCGTCGGCGCCGGCCGGGATGAGCACGGCCGGCGGGGAGACCCGCTCGACCAGGGAGGCCAGCACGTCGACCTGCGGGGTCGACAGGTCCGAGTGGACCTCGTCGGACCCGGCGACGTAGATCTTCTCGGCGCCGTGGGCCGCGAGGCCGTCGGCGAGCTTCGCGGCCGTGCCGGGCTCGCCGACGACGACCGCCGAGGGCTCGCCGAGGCCACGGGCGGCCGTCAGCATCTCGTAGGTGTTCTTCTTGATCTCGCCGTCGACGTGGTCGACGAGGACGAGCACTTCAGCCATGTCGGCTATCTCCTCTATCGCTCTCGGACGGTGATCAGATGAGCTTCTGGCCCACGAGGTACTCGGCGATCTTCTGACCGCCGTCGCCCTCGTCCGAGACCTTCTCGCCGCCGGTCTTCGGGGGCTTGGGCGCGAAGCCGTCGACCACGGTGAGCGAGCCCGCGGCGCCGACCTCACCGGCGTCGAGGCCGAGGTCGCCGATGCCGATGGTGCTCACGGGCTTCTTCTTGGCCGCCATGATCCCCTTCAGCGACGGGTAGCGCGGCTCGTTGATCTTCTCGCCGACGCTGACGACGGCGGGCAGCGACGCGGTGAGGTCGCAGGTGCCCTCGTCGGTCTCGCGGCGGGCCGTGGCCTTGCCGTCGGTGACCGAGAGCTCGTTGGCGTGGGTGAGCGACGGCCAGCCGAGCAGCTCGCCGAGCATGCCGGCCATGGCGCCGCTGCGGCCGTCGGTGGCCTCGTTGCCGCCGATCACCAGGTCGACGTCGCCGACGGTGCCGATCGCCTTCGCGAGGATCTTGGCGGTCGTCACGGCGCAGGAGCCGTGGATCGCCTCGTCGTTGACGTGCACCGCCTTGTCCGCGCCCATGGACAGGGCCTTGCGGACGGCGTCGGTGGCGCGGTCGGGACCGGCGGTCAGGATCGTGACCTCGGCGTCGCCGGCCTCCTTGATCTTGAGCGCCTCCTCGACGGCGCGCTCGTTGATCTCGTCCAGCACCGCGTCGGTGGACGCGCGGTCGAGGGTCTTGTCGGCGTCGGACAGCGTCCGCTCCGACCAGGTGTCGGGCACCTGCTTGATCAGCACGACGATGTTCATGGGTCCGCTGTGACCTCCTGATCGCACCCGCGTACCGGCGACCCTTGACTACTCGCCGGTAACAAGCTGGTTCCCCGCGACTGTCCCACGGACCGGCGCCCGGAGCACAGTGGCCTATGCCTCCTAAGTTACCGACGAGTAGGTGATAGGCCTACTGGCGGTAACTTCGGAGCGGGCGCGAGGTCGGTACGCTCCGGTCAGGACCCGGATAACCGGGACGATCCCGACACGTCGACCCGCCGTCGCGACAGGAGTGGTCATGCCCGGCCTGTTCCAGAAGGTCCAGCAGTTCCTCAAGAGCCCGCAGGGCAAGAAGTACACCGAGCAGGCCAAGCGCTACGCCCAGGACCCGAAGAACCGGGCCAAGGCGCAGGGCATGCTCGACCGGTTCCGCGGCAAGGGCGGCGGTCGTCCGCGCTGAGCACGGCGGCGCAGTCCGGCCCACCGATCGGCCGTCCGAGACGGTCCAGTCGACATGCCCGACCGGAGCCGGCGACCGCCGACGACGGTGGAGGTGGGCTCGTGCCGCCCGCGATTCAGCCCGAGATCCTGCGGTTCATCATCCTGGGGAGCGTCGCGATCGTCGTCGTCGCCATCGGCTACACGACGATCTGGATGGTGCGTCGCACCCGCAACGCCTCGCGGCAACGCGCCCGCAAGGGCGCCGCGGCGCGCAAGCGCGTCGACGCCGCGATCGAGCGCCACGAGCTGGGCCGGTCGACGATCACCGTCCCCGACCGCTTCGAGGCGCTGGGCGACGACACCTCGCGCCCCGACCTCGTGCTGACCTCCGAGCCGCAGGCCGGCGACCTCTCGTCGGCGATGGTGGTGCCGCAGCCGCCCTTCGACGTCACCGAGCAGGCGACCTGGCAGCGCTGGGAGGCCGCCGACCGCAAGCACCGGCGCGCCACGATGCTCGCGGGCTACCTCGCCCACCCGCTCCCCCGCGTCCGCGCCGAGGCCCTCGAGCTGCTCACCTCGAGCCAGGTGACCGACCCGCACCTGCCGGTCCGCCTCGCCCTGCTCCTGCTCGACGACGACCGCTCGCTGCGCACGCGGGCGGCGCGGCAGGCGTGGGCGGCGCGGCGCCTCGCCGCCGTCGTCGACGCCCCACGTGGTCGACGACCCGGCGACGCGGTGCCGACGCCGCGACCGCTGCCCCGCGCCTACACCGAGCTCGAGAACGCCGCCCCGCGCGACGAGGGGCTGTCGCTGCCCCAGGCGTTCGCCCGCCGTTTCGCCGAGGACCGCGACGAGGCGGCGGTGACCGCGGAGCTGGTCGAGCTGTACTCCCCCGACCGCGCCGGCGACCGCGCGCCGGTGCCGGTCCAGGGCCGGCGCCTCGCGGTGCAGGGCGGGGACGAGGCCCGCGGCCGGGCCGTCGCCGCCCTGGCCGCGACGCGGGGCCGCGACGCCGCCGACGACGCCGTCACGGGCGTTTCGGCGCAGAGCGCCTGACCGGGCGGGAGGCGCGGCGTCAGCCGCTGAGATCAGGAGCAGGAACAGCGTGAAGGCGGACGAACAGACCCACAACAGCATCCACTGGAACGCCCAGCGCTTGCTGTTGTAGGCGTGGATCTCGCCCTGGCGCTCCTCGGCCAGCAGCCCCGACGTAGCGCGTGCGCAGGATCTGCACCTCGGCGACCTCGAGCCCCGCTGCGTGCCGAAGATCTTCGTGCCGTCGAGCTCGCGGACCACGTCGTTGAACCGGTCGCCCGCCGCGCCGACGACGGTGTCGACGCCGCCCTCGACGCGGATCCGGTTGCCGTCGCGGGCGAAGCCCTCGCGCCGGTGAGCTCGACGCCCGACGACGCCGTCGCCGAAGCGCCGCGCAGCACGTCGCGGTGTGCGACAGACATCGGCGTTGGTCCACTCCCACAGCTGCTGCACGCGGCCGTCCTCGACGCGCCTGCCGCCGCGGATGTGCTCGGCGAGCTCCTGCGCGCTGACCGGCCGGCCCTCGCGATAGCGCTCGAACTCGGCGGCGCGGTCGCGGTCGTCGGTGCGGGCCGCCGCCATGTCCTGCGCGTCGAGTTCGTCCATGGCCGCGGCCGCCGACTTGGCCGCCGTCGGCCCTCTCGCGCCGGGCCGCGGGCCGCCGGCCGACGGTCTCGCTCACCGGGTGCCCTCCTCCGGTCCGGCCTGCCGGGCGACGGGCGGGTACCCCCACGCGATGACGCGACGTCCGTCGGACCGCGGGGTCCGGCGACGAGCGGCCTCAGCGGACGGTCTCAGGGCGCCGGGCACGATCTCGACGACGACGCGGCGGTCGCCGTCGAGCTCGGCGACCTCGCCGTCGAGCTGCAGCGGCGTCGGGGCCGTCGTGGTGAACGCGTAGCGCCGGGCCGTGGGTTGGGGGCCGAGGCCGCGCACCGCGGCGCGGACGGCCGTCGCCAGCATCCGCAGCTTGCCGACGTGCGGGATCGTGACGACCTCGAAGACGCCGTCGGTGGGGTCGCCGCCGTCGGAGAGCTCGGCGTACTTCGCCATCGACGCGACGTTGGCCAGGACCAGGCTGTCGAAGCGGCGTCGCTCGCCGCCGGGCAGCTCGATCGCGAACGGGTGGAAGCGCGCGAACTCGCGGACGGTGGTGACGATCTCGCGCAGCGAGCCCTTGCCGCCCTTCTCCAGCTCGAGCGCGACCGCCGGGGTGATGCCGAGCCCCACGTAGGAGTGCGCCCAGCGCGGGGGCTCGCCGTCGACGTCGACGCGCAGGAGGTCGAGGCGATCGGGCGCCGCCGCCGCGATCGCCTCGTGCAGCGGCCCGCGGCGGGTCTCGCGGCGGTGGTCGTTGGCGTTGCCCGCCGCCGCGACGGCGACCACCGCCGCACCGTGGCGCCCGTCGCCCGCCGCCATCACCCCGTTGACGACCTCGCCGAAGCCGCCGTCGCCGCTGACCGACACGACGAGCGTGTCGCCCGCGCGCGCGGCCTTCTCGGCGATCTCGCGGGCGTGACCGGCGTACTCGGTCGCGACGAGGTCGACCGTCAGCCAGGGCGCCGAGGACGCCAGCTCGCCCGCCAGGACCTCGGCCTTCCGCTCGGCACCGCCCGTCGAGTGCGGGTTGAACACCAGCACGGCGCACCGGTACGGGGCGTCGGAGGTCGTCACCTGCCTACCCTAGGCGCGCGACGAACCGGGCGGCGAGGCCGACACGGCACGATCCCGGCATCCGCGACGGTCACGCCGGCAGGATGACCACCCCGTGCTCGCGGGTGTGCGCGGCGACGGCGGCGGGGTCGGGCGGGCCGTCGGCGGTCAGCCGGCTCATGCCGCGCAGGAACTCCACCTGGCCGCGCCCGGTCACCGTGACCGTCATGCGGGCCGTCGCGCCGGAGTCGTTGAGGTAGCGGTGCGGGGTGCCGGCGGGGACGAACACCGGGCCGCCCGCCACCGACCGGACCTCGTCGCCGACCACGATCGAGCACTCGCCCTCGACGACCACGAAGAGCTTGTCGGCGGTCAGCGTGTGCCGGGGTGAGCGCGCCCCGGGGGCGAGCTCGAGCTCGAGCGCTTCCCAGGCCTCCCCGGTCTGGTCGGCGGTGGCGAGGACGGTCGCGCGGGCGCCCATGAGCGGGAAGGTGTCGGCGAGCGTGGTCATCGTGTACTCCTCGTGGTCGATCTCGTCCTGTTGACCTCTCGAATGTAGTAAGAACGGAGCTTGCCGCCCCATCCCCAGACTCAGGGGGTACTCGCCGTGACCGCTGTGATGGATCGCCTCGCGCGCGAGCTCGACCCCGAGGCGGGGCACGGCGCCGTGCGCGACCACGCAGCGAGCGTCCTCGCGGACGCCGTCGCCCACGACCTCGCCGTCTGGGCCACCGTCGACCCGGCCACGGTGATGACGACGTCGTGCCGGCTCTACGGCGGCGCCCGCGACGCCGCGCTGGAGGCGGCGGTGTTCGTCCACGAGTACGCCGACGACGCCGACGTGCTGCGCTACGCCGACCTCGCCGCGGGCCCGCTCGTCGGCACCGTCCACACCGCGACCGGTGGCGACCCGCAGCGCAGCGCCCGCCACCGCGAGGCCCTCGCCCCGCGCGGCTTCACCGACCACCTCCGCCTCGTGCTGCACGACGGACGCACCCCGTGGGGCGTGGTGGACCTGCTGCGCGCCGACGGCGTCGTTCAGGCGGCGAGGCGCGACGACGACCGCCGCCGGGCCGCCCCGTCGCGCACGCGCTGCGCGCGGCGATGACGGCGGTCCGGCGCGCCCCGCCGCCGACCCGGTCGCCGTGGTGCTCGAGGTCGAGGGTCGGGCTGGTGCTGTGCGCCGCCGACGGCCGCGGCCTCGAGGTCAGCGACGAGGCCGGCGCCTGCTCGGCGACGTCGAGCTGCCCGCCGCCGTCACCGCGCTCGTCGCGGCGGGCCGCGGCGGGGCCAGCGCCAGCGTCAGCGCGCCCACGGCGACCGGACGGTGGCTGACGTTCACCGCGACCGCGCTCGGCGGGCACGTCGCCGTCGTCGTGGACCCCATCCGGCCCTCGCGGCTGGCCGACGTCGTCGCCCGCGCCCGCGGGCCTCGGCCCGCGAGCAGGACGTCCTCGGACTGCTCGCCCGCGGCGGTCGAACAAGCAGATCGCCCGCGGGCTGGGGCTCTCGGAGTGGACGGCGCAGGACCACGTCAAGGCCGTGCTCGCGAAGTTCGGCGCCGCCGGGCGCGGCGAGCTCCTCGCGGCGCTGTTCACCGGGCACTACGCGCCGCTGCACGCGGCGGGCTGGAGCCGCGACGAGGAGGGGCGCGATGGCGGGCGCGTCGTCACGACGAGGGCGTGGGCACCGGGCGCTTCGACCGGCTCACGGGCGGGATCCTCGGGGTCGGCCTGCCCGACCACGTCCGCCGCGCGTACCGCGCCGTCGTCGAGACGTTCGAGCCGGGCGACGACCTGTTCCTGCTCGGGTTCAGCCGCGGGGCGTTCACCGCGCGCAGCACGGTCGGCATGATCCGCAACTGCGGGGTCCTGCGCCGTGAGCACGCCGATCGCGTCGACGAGGCCTACGCGCTCTACCGCGACCGGGCCAACACGGCGCGCCCGCGCGGGCTCGAGGCCGAGCCCTACCGCCGGGCGTACGCGCACGAGACGCGGGTGCGCTTCCTCGGGGTCTTCGACACGGTGGGCGCGCTGGGCATCCCGCTCGACGGGCCTGCGCCTCGCCGCCCGGGTGAACCGGCGCTACGGCTTCCACGACACCCAGCTCAGCTCCGCGGTCGACGCCGCGTCCCACGCCCTCGCGATCGACGAGCGGCGCGGCCCCTTCCGCCCGACGCTGTGGACCTCGAGGCCCGAGGGGACCCGCCGCCTCGAGCAGGTGTGGTTCTCGGGCGTGCACTGCGACGTGGGCGGCGGCTACCCCGACTCCGCGCTGGCGGGCATCCCGCTGCTCTGGATGGCCGCGCGGGCGCGCGAGTGCGGCCTCGCGTTCCGCGAGGAGGCGCTGCGCGAGCACCGTCCCGGCGACCCCGCGGAGACCCTGTGCCGCGGCGAGGTCGTCGACGCGAGGCTGGGCGCCCGACACGACTCCCGCACGGGGTATACCGGTAGTGAGGCCGTTCGTGCGCGCCTTCGGGACCGCGACCGGCGAGCAGGTCGCGTCGAGCGCGGTCCACCGCTTCGGAGCCCTGCGACGCGAGGAGACCCCCGAGACCTTCCGGTCCGCGCTGGGAGGCACGATCACGAGCGAGGTCGCCACCGTCGGCTTCCAGACCGACGACCCGGTGGCGGCGCCCGGCCCACGGGCGGCCGAGCCGACGAAGGGTGCGACGTGACGATCGACCACTGGCTGACCGCGATCCCGCCGCTGGCCGTGTACCTCACCGTCGCGCTGGTGGTGGGCGTCGAGAGCCTGGGCGTCCCCCTGCCCGGCGAGATCGCGCTGGTCAGCGCCGCGTTCATGGCCTCGCGCCCCGAGGCCGCCGTCTCCCCCGTGTGGGTCGCGTGCGCCGGCCTGATCGGTGCCGTGGTGGGCGACTCGATCGGCTACGCGATCGGGCGCCGCCACGGCACCACGCTCTTCGCCTGGCTGGGGCGGCGCTTCCCCCGCCACGCCGGGCCCGCCCACCTCGCCCTCGCCGAGCGGGCGTTCGCGCGCTGGGGCGTCCTCACGGTCGTCATCGGGCGCTTCGTCGCGATCCTCCGGATCTTCGCCGGGCCGCTGGCCGGCGCGCTGCGGATGCCGTACGCGAAGTTCATGCCGGCCAACGCCACCGGCGGCCTGCTCTGGACCGGCGGCACCGTCGCGGGGATCTACTTCCTCGGCATGGCCGCCGAGGTCTGGCTCAAGCGCTTCTCCGTGGTCGGCCTCGTCGCCGTCGTCGTCATCGGCATCCTCGTCGGGATCGCGGTGCGCCGGAAGGTCACCCGCCTCGTCGAGGAGCAGCCCGCGGCGTCGGCCGAGCCGGGAACGTCGACCGGCTCCTGACCGCCGCGCCCGTCCTCCGCGGAATTGCTCGACACCCGGGCAGCGTTCCTGAAGATTCGGATCCTCGGGTGGCTCCGCGCAACGACCGGCCGCATTCTCGTCGCGTGGCAGAACGGTGATCCACTGCCGCGGTCGACACCTGCGTCCCGTCGAAGGAATCGATGAGCACCGAGCGGCTTCTGCGATGGGTCGGCGAGCACGAGGACCCGGAACGTCCGGGCCTGGCACGGTCGTTGTTCGCCCTGAGCCTGGTGAACTTCTTCATGGCCGACGTCCAGTCGGGCCTCGGGCCGTTCCTGGGCGTGTACCTGATCAACGAACCGGGTTGGGACGCGGCGTCGATCGGGCTCGAGATGACCCTCGGCGCCGGGGTCGGACTGATCCTGCAGACGCCGATGGGCGCCCTGATCGACGCGACGCGGCACAAGCGGACCTTCCTCGCCGGCGCCACGGTGCTGTTCGCCCTCGGGGCCGCCGCCATCGCGCTGAGCCCCAGCATCCTGGCCGTCACCGTCGGCCAGCTGCTCACGGGGCTGGCCGGCGTCCTGCTGGGCCCCACGGTGACGGCCATCGCCCTCGGCCTCGTCGGTCCGGAGCGCTTCACCTCCCGCAGCGGCCGGATGGCGGCCTTCAACCACGCGGGCAACGTCGTCGGGTCGCTCGTCGTCGGGGGCGCCGGGTTCCTCATCGGGCTGCGGACCGGGTTCTGGATCGCGAGCCTCTCGGCCGTCCTCGTGCTCGTGGTCACGTTCATGATCAAATCCAGCTTGATCGACGACGACCTCGCCCGCGGGTTCGACCGCCGCGACGAGGACACCGGACGCACGGCGCCGTCGGGGTTCCGGCTGCTCGTGCGCAACCGGCCGCTGCTGGTGCTCGCGGTGGTCACGGGCGTGTGGCAGCTCGCGAACGGGGCGATGCTCCCGATCACGGTCCTGCAGCTCGCCGCGGGCGACGGCAGGAGCGGGGCCCTCGACCAGTCCGCGTTCACCATCGTCGCCAACGTCGTCATGATCCCGATGGCGCTGATCGTCGCCGCCCGCGGCGACCGGTGGGGCCGCAAACCGCTCTACCTGGTCGCCTTCGCCGTCCTGCCGGTGCGGGGGCTGCTGTTCGCGGCCTTCTCCGCGAACACCGGGATCCTCATCGCCACCCAGGTGCTCGACGGGGTGGGCGCGGGCATCCAGGGGGCGGTCTTCGCGGTCATGGTCGCCGACCTCACGCGCGGTACGGGCCGGTTCAACCTCGCGTTCGGCGCGGCGACCGTGGTGCAGAGCGTCGGGGCGATCTGCTCCACCGGCCTCGCGGGCGTCGTGGTCGTCGCCGTCGGCTACACCACCACGATGCTGGCGCTCACCGGCGTCGCGGTGCTCAGCCTCGTGCTGCTCGCGCTCGGCGTGCCCGAGACGGCCCGGCGCCGCACCCGTCCCACGTCCGACCCGGACGCGGACGTCGACGCCGCGCGCCCGATCGATCCCGACGCCGCGCCGCAGCCGCGGTGACGTCCGCCGTGGCCGAGGCGGTCGCGCTGCTGGCGCTGGCCGCCTCGCTGGTCTTCGCCATGCTCACGCCGCGCGGCCTGCCGGAAGCCACGGCGGCGGTGCCTGCCGCCGTCGTCCTGCTGGTCGTCGGGGTCGTGTCCCGGTCGCAGGCGTGGGAGCAGGTCCGGTCGCTCGGCCCCACCGTCGGCTTCCTCGCCGCGGTGCTGGTGCTCGCGCACCTCGCGCAGGTGGAGGGCGTGTTCGACTGGCTGGGGGCGTGGCTGGCGCGCACGGCGACCGCGCGGCCCCGCCGGCTGCTGCTCCTGGTCTTCGCCGCGGCCTCCGTGGTGACGGCGGTGCTGAGCCTGGACGCGACCGTGGTGCTCCTGACCCCGGTCGTCGCCCTGGCGGCCGCCGGCGTCGGGGCGCGGCCCCGGCCGCACCTCTACGCGTGCGCGCACCTGGCGAACTCGGCCTCGCAGCTGATGCCGGTCTCAACCTCACCAACCTCCTGGCGTTCGCGGCGTGCGGGCTCTCCTTCGGCGGGTTCACCGCGCTGATGGCCGTGCCCTGGGTCGTCGCGATCGCCGTCGAGTACGTCGTGCTGCGGACCTTCTTCCGCCGCGACCTGCGCCGCCGCGCACCGCTCGGCGGGAGCGACGACGCCGGGCCGGCCGACGACCCCGCCGCCCGGAGCACCCCGTCGTCGCGTTCGTCGTCCTCGCCGCCACCCTCGTGGGCTTCGGCGTCTCGGGTCTCGTCGACGTCGAACCCGTGTGGGTCGCCACCGCCGGAGCGACGGTCCTGGCGGTGCGCGGCCTCGCCCGGCGGACCGTGCGGCCGCGGGCTCTGCTCGCCGCGGCCTCACCGTCGTTCTGCGTCTTCGTGCTCGCCCTGGGCGTCATCGTGGAGGGCGCGAGCAGCCACGGCCTGCGCTCGCTGCTGGTCGGCGTACTGCCCGACTCGTCGACGCTGCCGGCGCTGCTGCTGGCCGCGGCGAGCGCCGCGGTGCTGGCCCACGTCGTCAACAACATCCCCGCGACGTTGCTGCTGCTGGGCGCCCTCGCCACGATCGCCCCGGTCGGGTCGCCCGCCCACGTCGGGCTCGTCCTGGCGGTGCTGATCGGGGTCAACATCGGCCCGAACCTGACCTACATCGGGTCGCTGGCGACCCTGCTGTGGCGCCGCGTCCTCACCGAGCGCGGCACGGCGCCCGACCTCGCGACCTTCACCGTCCTCGGGGCCCTGTCCGTGCCCCTCGGTCTCGCGGCCACCGTCGTCGTGCTCTGGGCGGAGCTCCGGCTCGGCCTCTGAGCACCCGGAAACGGACGGACGACGCTTTCTTCGCCAGAAGTGCCACTCCATGTGCCATTCGTCGGGATTCGGCCCCGCGCAGATTCCGCTCGAACCTCGCATTCCGTGCCTGAAGATTCCCTGAAGGCCGGGGATCGCCCGACCGGACCCGGCCGGATCGTGTTCCCCCTGCCGCGAGAAGCCGTTCGCGGAGGAGACACTCGATGATCGGTGACGCGTGCTCCGGCACGGGTCCGGCGCGCATTCTCGTGGTCGCCGACGCGATCAGCCCACGCACGTCGATCGTCCGGGCCCTCAGGCGTCGCGGGTTCACGGTCCGGGGTCGCGGCCACGGCGACGGGCTCGAGGAGGTCCTGGACGACTTCCGCCCCGACCTGGTCGTGCTCGACGCCGTGCTCCCCGGGCGGGACGGGTTCGCCCCGGTGGACGTGGTGCGTGCCCGCGGGGACGCCGGAGTCGTCGTGGTCGCCGACCACGACGACCTCGACGACCGGCTCCGCAGGCCGGGGGTCGACGTCCACGTCGTCACCCCGGTCCGGCGCGCCGAGCTCGTCTCGGGGTGCACGCCGCGCTCCGGCGCCGCGGCCGGCTCGGCGCGGCGCTGCGCGTCGGCGACCTCGTGATCGACGACAGCGCCGGGACGGCGACCCGGAACGGGGCGAGCCTGGCCCTCACGGCGACCGAGCTGCGGCTCCTGCGCTGCCTGGCCGACCGCCGGGGTGGACGGTCAGCAAGGACCAGCTCCTCCAGCAGGTGTGGGGTACGGCCGTTACGCACCCAACCTCGTCGAGGTCCACCTGTGCGCCCTGCGCCGCAAGCTCGAGGTCCACGGTCCGCGGATCGTGCACACCCGGCGCGGCCTCGGGTACGTCCTGCGGCCCGCCGGTGAGACGGTGCCGTGACGGCCGCCTGCTGGCGGACCGTGGCCACGATCGACACGATCACGGCGTGACGGACATCGACACCGCCCGGGGCGTCGGGCTCCCCTGACCGGCGAGCGCACCGTCCCGGGGATCGCCTGAGAGAACTACTGGTTCCGGCGCCACGAGGTCGTCTACGCCGCGCTGGCCCCGGTGTGCCGGGACGCGGTGGTCCTCGACGCCGGGGCGGGCGAGGGCTACGGGGCGGCGGCGCTGGCGACCGTCGCCCGGCGGGTCGTCGCGACCGAGCTCGACGCGCCCACCGCCGCGCACGTCGCCCGCCGCTACGGGAGGGCGGGCGGCGGCGCCGTGACCACCGTCCGCGCCGACCTGCAGGCGATCCCCGTCGCCTCCGCGAGCGTCGACGTCGTGGTGAACCTGCAGGTGATCGAGCACCTGTACGACCAGCTCGGCTTCCTCGCCGAGTGCGCACGGGTGCTCCGCCCGGGCGGGCGCCTGTTCTGCGCGACGCCGAACCGGCTCACCTTCTCCCCCGGGCGCGGGCCCGACGAACCGCCGCTCAACCCGTTCCACACCCGCGAGCTCGACGCGGGCGAGCTCGCCGACCTCGTCACCGACGCCGGCCTCGCGGTCGACCGCGTCGAGGGGCTGCACCACGGGCCGGCGCTGCGCGAGCGCGACGCCCGCCACGGCGGGTCGCTCGTCGACGCCCAGATCGCCCTCGCCCTCTCCGGGGCCGAGTGGCCCGAGGCGCTGCTGGCCGACGTGGCCGCGGTCGGCGTCGACGAGTTCGAGCTCCGCGACGACGACCTCGACGGGTGCCTCGACCTGCTGGTCAGCGCCGTCAGACCGCCGCGATGACGTCGGTGTGGGAGAAGTCGTCGCCCTTGAAGAGCAGGGGCTCGCCCACGTCCTTCGCCAGCGCGTAGGCGAAGCAGTCGCCCAGGTTCAGCTTCGCGGGGTGGCCGGAGCCCCGCCCGAAGTCACGGTGGGCGGCGCGGGCGAGCTGGGCCTGCGCGGCGGTCAGGGCGACCACCTGGACCCGCATCGTGGACAGGTAGAGATCGAGCTGGTGGCTCATGACCGGGTCGCGGCGGCCGTCGATCACCAGGGAGGTCTCCACATAGCTCGCCGCGGACATCCGAGCGCCGCCGGCCACGGCGAGCGCGCGGTCGTACGTCGTGGAGTCGTCGTCCTGACGGAGCACGGCCACCAGGGCCGACGAGTCGACGATCATTTCGGGAGACCCGTCTCCTCGTCGTAGAGGAAAGCCGTGGCATCGACGTCGGGGTCGTAGGGCCCCCACCGCCTGGCCACGTCCTCAGCGATGGCTCGGCCGGCCGCCAGCCTCGCCTCGACGTCGTCCTCACTGCGGAGACGAAGCCGCCCGAGGCGCTCGCGCACCGCCGTCGTCACCGCCTCCGTGAGGCTCTCGCCCGTCACGTCGGCGAGCTCGCGCGCCAGCGCGTAGGTCTCGTCGTTCTTGATGTTCAGCGCCGCCATCGTTCCTCCATGGTGGAACGCTGACGGTAGCATGGTGGAATCAGCTGAACGCCGCCGCGAACTCCGGCGACGGGGGGATCTCGGTGATGACGTCGACGAGCACGCCGTCGGGCGCCTCGACGATGAAGTGGCGCTGACCGAACTCCTCGGAGCGCAGCGCGAGCGCGGGCGTCAGCCCGCCCCGCACGACCAGGCGCTCCCACTCGGCGTCGACGTCGTCCACCTCGAGGTTGATCAGGACCCCCTGCGCGGCCCGGCCGCGGTAGCCGGCCGGGATCGTCGGGTGGGTGTGGTCGAGCAGGGCGAGCTCCTGGCCGCCCGGCTCGCGGCGCAGGCTGACGTACCAGTCGGCGGCGAACGTGGTCGTGAACCCGAACCATCCGGTCCAGAACGCGCTCGCCCGCGCGACGTCGGTGCAGCAGAGCACGGGGTAGCAGCCGGTCAGATCCATTGTCGCTCCATTCGCGTACCATCGGTACGCCAACGCTATTGGCATACCAGCGGTACGTCAAGGAGGAGGTCGTGGTGCCGGGAGTCCGCGTCGCCCAGCGGGAGCGCACCCGCGAGCAGCTCGTCGCCACGGCGCGGGCGCTGTTCGCGGACCGCGGGTACGCCGCCGTGGGCCTGGCCGAGATCGTGGCGACGGCGGGCGTGACCAAGGGGGCGCTCTACCACCACTTCGCCGACGGGAAGTCCGCGCTGTTCGCCGCGGCCGTCGTCGCCCGGGTCGCCGACGAGGTGGGCGACGCCGTGGCCGCCGACGCCGACGCCGCGGCGGCCACGGCGGCCACGGCGGGCCAGGCCGACGGTCCGCCGGCGTGGCTGGGCCTGCGCGCCGGGTGCCGGGCGTTCCTCGACCACAGCACCGCACACGGCGTCGCCCGGATCCTGTTGCTCGACGGCCCCGCGGTGCTGGGACCGGCGCGCTGGCGCGAGCTCGACGACGCGGCGGCGGGGCGGCGCCTCGTCGACGCCCT
Source organism: Aegle marmelos (assembly GCA_030449875.1). NCBI lineage: Eukaryota > Viridiplantae > Streptophyta > Magnoliopsida > Sapindales > Rutaceae > Aegle > Aegle marmelos. Next base: position 98,694 of record JASUUL010000141.1, read on the forward strand.
CGAGGAGCTGGTGGCCGAGGGCGTGGTCGCCCCGCGCCCGGTCGAGCCGCTCGCCCGCCTGCTCTCCGGGGCGATGAACGAGGCGGCCGTGTGGCTGGCCGGCGACGGCTCGGGGGTCGATCCCGAGCGCCGCGAGGCGACGTGGCGCGAGCTCGACGGGCTCCTGGGGTCGCTGCGGGTGTGACGGCTGTCGTCGCCGCCCCGGCTACCGGCCAGTACGGTGCAGCGGTCCGGCGGACGAGGCGCGACCCGGGAGGCGAGGCGTGGACGGCAACGGCGAGGCAGCCGAGGACGCCGGCACGTTCTGCCTGGTCCTGCACTCGCACCTGCCGTGGCTGCTGCGCCACGGCACGTGGCCGGTCGGCGAGGAGTGGCTGCACCAGGCCTGGGCGCACTCCTACCTGCCGGTGCTCGACGTCGTCGAGCGCCTCGCCGCGCGGGCCCCGCGAGCTGCTCACCCTCGGCGTGACCCCGGTCCTCGCCGCGCAGCTCGACCACCCGGCGGCGCTGCGCTCGATGCACCGCTGGCTCGCCGACTGGCAGCTGCGCGCGCACGGCGCGCACCGACGCCTGCCCGACACCGCGGCACGCGAGCACCGCGCCGCCGGGCGAGCGCTCGAGGTCTTCGAGCGCGACTGGCGCCACGGGGCCTCACCACTGCTGCGCCGCCTGCAGGACGCCGGGGTCGTCGAGCTGCTCGGGGGGCCGCTCACGCACCCCTTCGCCCCGCTGCTGCCGGGACGGGTGCGCCGCTTCCTGCTCGACGCCGGACGACGCGACGGCGCCCGGCGCCTCGGCGCGGCACCGGCGGGCATCTGGGCGCCGGAGTGCGGCTACGCGCCGGGCATGGAGCACGACTACGCCGCCGCGGGCGTGGGCCACTTCCTCGTCGACGGCCCGGCGCTGCGCGGGCGCACCGCGGCCGCGCACCCGGTCGACGGCACCGACGTCGTCGCGTTCGCCCGCGACCTCGAGGTCACCTACCGGGTCTGGTCGCCGCGCTCGGGCTACCCGGGCGCCCCGGAGTACCGCGACTTCCACACCTTCGACCACGCGTCCGGTTTCAAGCCGTTCCGCGTCACCGGGCGCCGGATCGCCGCGAAGGCCCCGTACGACCCCGACCGCGCGGCCGTCGCCGTCGAGCGCGACGCGGCCGACTTCGTCGCCGCCGTCCGCGCCCGGCTCGACGGGTTGCGCCGCGAGCGCGGGCGCCGCGGCCTCGTGGTGTGCGCGTTCGACACCGAGCTGTTCGGTCACTGGTGGCACGAGGGTCCGGCGTGGCTCGAGCGCGTCCTGGACCTGCTGCCCGCGGCCGGGGTCCGGGTGACGACGCTCGCCGGCGCGGTCGCCGCGGGCCACGTCGAGGAGCCGGTGGTGCCGCCCCGTCGTCGTGGGGCTCGGGCAAGGACTGGCGGGTGTGGGCGGGGTCGTCGGTGGCGGACCTCGTCGCCGACCACGACGACGTCGCCGCGCGCCTGCTCGCGGCGGTCGACGGCGCCGACCGTCGTGCCGGGCGCGACGCGGTCGTCGACCAGGTCGCCGTGCAGGCGGCCCTCGCGCTCGCCAGCGACTGGGCGTTCATGGTGTCGAAGGACAGCGCCGTCGACTACGCCCGCCGCCGGGCCGCCGAGCACCGCGACCGGGTCCGCGAGCTCACCGACCTGCTCCCGGCGGGCCGCCACGACCTCGCCGCCGAGCGCGCCGCGGCGTTCGCCGCGCAGGACGACGGTGTTCTGCTCGGCCACCTCGACGCCCGCGGACTCCGTGCGGGCGTCCCGCGCGCGGAGGCTGGTGGGTGCCCGATGAGGGTGCTGATGCTGTCGTGGGAGTACCCGCCGGTGGTGGTCGGCGGGCTGGGACGGCACGTGCACGCGCTCGCCGAGCACCTCGCCGCGGCCGGGCACGACGTCGTCGTGCTGTCCCGCCAACCCACCGGGACCGACGCCGGCACCCACCCGACCGTCGTCGAGGACGTCGCCGGGGTGCGGGTCGTGCGGGTCGCCGAGGACCCGCCGCACCTGGAGTTCGTCCGCGACCTCGTCGCGTGGACGCTCGGGCTCGGCCACGCGATGGTGCGCGGCGCGATCACCGAGCTCGCGGGCTGGGCGCCCGAGGTGGTGCACGCCCACGACTGGCTGGTGGCGCACGCGGCGATCACGCTGGCCGACCTGTACGGCGTGCCGCTGGTCGCGACGCTGCACGCCACCGAGGCGGGCCGTCACGGGGGCTGGCTCTCGGCGACGCTGAACCAGCAGGTGCACTCCGTGGAGTGGTGGCTCGCCCGCCGCGCCGACGCCGTCGTCACCTGCTCCGACGCCATGCGCCGCGAGGCCGTCGAGCTCTTCGACCTCGACCCCGCCGCGATCAGCGTGATCCACAACGGCATCGACGCCGCTGGCTGGACGCGCCGCCCGGAACGCGCCCAGGGCCGCCGCGGCTGTTCCACGTCGGGCGCCTCGAATGGGAGAAGGGCGTCCACGACCTGGTCGCGGCGCTGCCGGCGATCCGCCGCGCCCACCCGGGGACGACGCTGACGGTCGCCGGGAGCGGGTCGTGCGCCGACTGGCTCGTGGAGCGAGCACGGGCCGCGCGGGTCCGTCGCGCGGTGCGCCTCGTCGGGCACGTCGAGGAAGCCGCGCTGCGCACGCTCCTCGACGACGCCGACGCCGTCGTGCTGCCCAGCCGCTACGAGCCGTTCGGCATCGTCGCGCTCGAGGCGGCGGCGGCGGGCGCCCGCTGGTGGCGTCGCGGGCGGGCGGGCTGGCCGAGGTGGTGCGCGACGGCGAGACGGGGCCGTCGTTCGACCCCGGCGACGTGCCGGGGCTCGCCCGCGCCGTCGTCGCGACCCTCGACGACCCGGTGGCGGCACGCCGCCGGGCGCGCGCGGCACGGACCCGGCTGGCCGGCCGACTTCGCCTGGCCCGCGATCGCGGCGAGCACCGCCGAGCTCTACGCGTCGGCCCGCCGCGGCGAGGCGCAGCCCCTCGGGCGTCCGAAGATCCCGAGTGGCAACGCCTTCGGCTTTCCGTGGCTATCGCCCCGAGCTCACAACCACGCACTCCGCCTCAGCCTCTTGTTCAGCGTGACCGTGATGTCGCCCTCGGACAGGGGCTGCCAGTCGGCGGTGATCTCCTGCGCCTGGTCCGAGCCGAGGCCGCAGCCCTCGGGGAAGTCCTTCGCGTCGCGGGCGTCGGTGAACCCGATGCGGTCGTCGCCCGGCTTCGGGCCGCCGTCGCTGATGACGACCAGGCCCTGCTTGCCCGCGTCGCCGCCGCCGGCGACGGCGTAGAGGACCGCCCTCGTGGGCTCGGTCATGTCGGGGCACTGCACGGCACCGCCGACGCCGTCGACGGTCGACCGGCCGGTCGTGTCGGTCGCCGCGGGGCCCTTCTCGCAGACGTTCAGGTCGAAGGTGACCCTCTTGCCCGTCGAGGTGGCCGACCCCTTGCCCGCGGTGACCCGATGTCGCAGCCGCCGGGGCGCGCGGGGGCCGCCGAGGCGTCCCGGAGCGTCAGCAGGAGCACCGTCACCACCGCGGCGACCAGCGCCGCCCCTCGCCGCGACCCGCGTCACCGTCCACTCCCGGTCCCAACGCCCGGCGTCGATCGGGTGACGTGGTGATCCTCGCCGCGGCGGGTGTCACGCCTTCACCTCGACGAAGTCCCCGCCGGTGAGGACGGGCAGGGGCGTGATGTTCTGGCCGACCGCCGTGGGCAGCCGGAGAAGCTGCAGTTGTTGCCGCCGAAGGCGCGATCGGCGCGGGGCCGAAGAAGCCGACCGTCGTCGTGGCCCCGTGGGTTGGCGACGATGAGGATCGCCGTTGCCGGCGAGGACCGGCGGGTTCGACTTCTCGTTCAGGGGATAGAGGAACGAGACCGTGTTGCCGTCGAAGGCGGCGCAGGTGACGGGCCCCTGCGGGCGTTGACCGCCGCCGCTCACGACGGAGGCCTGAAGTAGCCGGTCACGTCGGTGTCGGCGGGACCGGTCCGGCACAGGTCGAACTTCGGCGCGAAGAAGGGGACGCCGCCCGGCCCGGCCACGGCGTCGCCGAACGCCTTGCCGAACGAGCAGCCCTTGTCCTTGCCGTGGCCGTCGTCGCCGTCCCAGGCGAGGGCCGTGCCGGTGAGCGTCATCATCAGGCCGCACACGAGTGCGGCGATCAGGGCTGCGGGTCGCCGCATCGTCGTCATGTCCCGGAAACGTGAAGTCGGATGTCCTAGTGACGCGGCACACCGGTTGATCACTCCAACCGGGGACAGGGCGTCGCTCAGGGTGACGGCGCGGCGCCGCGGAGCTTGCGCTCGATGTCGGCGAGGGCCGCGCGGTGCCCGGCAGCCGCCTCGTAGTCGGCCACCCGGTCGCGCACCACCCGGGCCGGGGCGCCGACGGCGACGGCGAAGTCGGGCACGTCGCCGCGCACCACCGCGTGGGCGCCGAGCACGCAGCCGCGCCCGACCCGCGAGCCCCGCAGCACCGTCACCTTCGTGCCGATCCACGTCTCCGGGCCGACGCGGACGGGCGTCTTAACGATGCCCTGGTCCTTGATCGGGCGGTGGACGTCCTCGTAGCGGTGGTCGAAGTCGCAGACGTAGATCCAGTCCGACAGCAGCGTCGCCTCGCCGAACTCGATGTCGAGGTAGCAGTTCACGGTGTTGTCGGCGCCGAACACCGACTTGTCGCCGATGCGCAGCGAGCCCTCGTGGCAGCGCAGCTTGGTGTGGTCGCCGAGGTGCACGAAGCGCCCGATCTCGAGGCGCCCGAACCCCTCGCGGGCCTCGAGGCGCACGCCGCGCCCGAGGACCACCAGCCCGTGCAGGACGATGTGCGGCTGCCGCAACCGCACGCGCGCCATCCGCAGGTAGCTCACGAGGTGGAAGCGCGTCCACGCCCGGTGGCGCACGACCCAGCGCAGGTTCGCCCACGTCACCAGCCGCGGCTGGCGCGGGTCCGACCGTCTCGCCACTGCACCCTAGGATCGTCGCTGAGCGATCACCGCGTGCCCGCCGCCGCAGCCAGCCCGCTCGTGGCCGTCGTCGGCAGCGTCAACCTCGACCTCGTCGCCCGCGTCGAGCGCCTGCCCGGTCCGGGCGAGACGCTCACCGCCCACGGCGTCACCCGCCACCCCGGCGGCAAGGGGGCGAACCAGGCGCTGGCCGCCGCACGCCTCGGGGCCTCGGTGCGTCTGCACGCCGCGGTGGGCGACGACCCGCTCGCCGGCGAGGCCCTCGCCCTGCTCCGCGCCGGAGGCGTCGACCTCTCCGCCGTGACCACGGTCGACGCCCCGACCGGCACGGCCGTGATCCAGGTCGACGACGACGGCGAGACCACGATCGTCATCGACACCGGGGCGAACGGGCTGCTCGCGGTCGAGGGCGCCGCGCTCGCCGACGCCGACGTCGTGGTCACCGTGCTCGAGGTCCCCGACGCCGCCGTGGCGACGGCCGTGGGAGCCCCGGGCTTCACCGTCCTCAACGCCGCCCCGGCCCGCCCGCTCGGCGCCGACCTCCTCGCGGCGGTCGACCTGCTCGTCGTCAACACCGACGAGCACGACCTCCTCGCGCGCACCGTCGACCTCGACGCGCTCGCGGCGGTCGCCGTCACCCACGGCGCCGACGGGGCCGAGCTCCGGCGCCGCGGCGAGCTCGTCGCGCGGGCCGCGTCGCCCGCCGTCGAGGCCGTCGACGGCACCGCGGCCGGCGACGCGTTCACTGCCGCGCTCGCGCTCGCGCTCGCCGCCGGGGACGACGACGAGGCCGCGCTGCGGCGGCGTGCGCGGTCGGTGCGCTCACCGCGACGCGGGCCGGCGCGCAGCCGTCGCTGCCGACCGAGCGAGAGGAGGTGGCGGCATGGTCCCGCTGATCGTCGACACCGATCCCGGCGTCGACGACGCGTACGCGATCTGTCTGGCCGCGGCGAGCCCCGAGGTCGACCTGCGCGCGGTCACGACGACCTTCGGCAACGTCGACCTCGCGACGACCACCGCCAACGCCCGCCGGGTGCTCGGTCTGCTCGGCCGCGACGACGTGCCGGTGGGGCGCGGCGCGGAGGTGCCGCTGGTGCACCCGGTGAGCGAGCGCGCCGAGCACGTGCACGGCGACGACGGCCTCGGCGGGTGCGCGGACCGCTTCGCCCCCCTCGCTCCGGAGCCGGTGGGGCGCGCCCAGGACGTCCTGGCCGCGGCGCTCGCGGGCGCGCGGGAACCCGAGACGCTCACCGCGATCGGAGCGCGGACCAACGTCGCGCAGCTGATCGCGACGCGTCCCGACCTCGTCGGGCGCATCGGGCGCCTCGTCGTCATGGGCGGCTCCCTCGGCGGCGGCAACGTCACCCGGGCCGCGGAGTTCAACCTCTGGTCCGACCCCGAGGCGGCGCGCCGGGTGCTGGTCGAGGAGCCGGCCCGCCGTGGGCTCGCCGTGACCCTCGTGCCCCTCGACCTGACCCACGCCGTCGGCGTCGACCACGGCTGGCTCACCGAGCTCGCCGGCGCCGGGCCGGTCGGCGCCGCGCTGGCCGCGACCCGGCTGCCCTACCTCGAGCGGGTGCGCCGCGGCGAGGTGCCCGGCGAGGCCGGCCCGGGCCGAGTCGCGATCCACGACGCGCTCGCCCTGCTCGAGGCGATCGTCCCCGGCACGCTCACCACCACCGCGCTCGACCTCGAGGTCGACACCTCGCTCGGCCCGACCCGCGGCGCCGTGCTCGCCGATCGCCGCTCCCGACCGGCGACCGGCCCGGTGCGTGTCGCCCTGCCCGGGACGCCCGACGGGGTCACCGACGCCGAGGCGGTGCGCGCCGAGCTGCTGGCGCGGCTGCGCCGGGCGCCGTCACGGCTCTGAGCCGACCCGCTCCTCGGCCGCCGCGGCGTGCTCGAGCAGGAGTTCGACGAGGGCGGGCGGGTCGTCGGCGAGCAGGGAGTGCCGGGCGTCCGACCACGTCTCGACCCGGGCGTGCGGGGAGGCGCGCGGCCGCGCGCCGCCGGGCCCGCCGCGGGTCGTGCAGGGTGCTGCGCCCGCCGAGCAGGACGGGGTCGCCACGTCCCGGCGGCCAGGTCGGCGTCGCTGGCGGGCGGCGTGAACGGCGGGGCGATCGTGAACGTCGACAGGGCGTGGTCGGTCAGCGCGGCGACCGGACCGTCGGCGGCGTGCGTGGGCCGCTCGCCGAGCAGGGCGAGGAAGCGCAGGCGGGCCCGCGCCGACGCTCCGGGCCGCGCACCCGGCAGGGCGAGGAGCGCGCGCGGCGCCAGGCCGGTGAAGCTCCCGGCGGGCTCGAGGAGGGCCAGCGAGCGCAGCCCGGGGTGGCCCTGCGCGGCGAGCCCGAGGGCGATCCGTGCGCCCATCGACATCCCCGCGAGGTGGAACGCGGGCAGGCCCAGCCCGTCGAGCATCGCCGCGAACCAGCTGACCTGGTCGGCGAAACGGCGCAGCGGCACCTCCTGGCGGCTCTCCCCCGGGCCGCCGAGGGCGTCGACGAGCAGGACGTCACGCTGCGCGAGCAGCCCCGGGACGACGACCGACCAGGCCGCGCCGGGCGCCCCCGTACCCGGGAGGAGCACCAGGGGCGTCGCCGTCGTCCGGCTGCGGCAGTGCATCACGCGGACCGAGCCGTACGGCGTGTCGAGGTCGATCGTGGTGTGGGTCGGCAGCGTCGCGACCGCGGCGTCGTGGGCGCGGCGGTAGCGCGCCCGCGCCTCGGGTCGCGTAGTGACCGGTGCGCATGGGACCTCCCTCGTCGTTTCGCGGTACGATCGGACCGTAAAACGGTTGGCGTCCACGATGCAAGCCGATCGGATCGCGAAAGGGTGTGCCGTGCCGAAGGTCGTCGACCACGACGAGCGTCGCGCGCAGATCACCGAGGCCCTCTGGCGCGTCGCCGCGGAGGCGGGCCTCGAAGCGGTCACCCTGAGCCGGGTGGCCGACGAGGCCGGGGTCTCCAAGGGGCGCGTCCAGCACTACTTCGCCTCGCGCGACGAGCTGGTCGACGTCGCGGGCCACCGACTCGTCTCGCGGGTCCGGGGACGGGTCGCCGACCGCGTCGCCGCGGCGGGCGGGCCCGGCTCGGTCGAGGCGCTCCGGTGGCCCTGCTCGCCGTCCTCCCCCTCGAGCCGGAGTCGGCCGCCGACGCGCGCGTGCGCTCGGCGTTCCTGGTCCGCGCCCTCGGCGACCCGGGGCTGGCGGCCGAGTTCCGCGAGGGCCAGGCCCTGCTCGGTGGACTGGTCACCTCGTGCCTGGCCACGGCGGGCGGGGACGGCGAGGGCCTCGACGTCGATGCGGCGCGCGAGACCCGGGTCCTGCTCGCGCTGGTCGAGGGTCTGACGACGGCGGTGCTGCTGGGCGACGAGACCACGGCGTCGGCGACGGCGCTGCTCGACCAGCAGCTCGACCGTTTCCGCCCCGGGCGCCAGGGGTAGGCCCCGACACCATGGACGCCGAGCAGGCACGGACCGAGCTCCTCGACGAGCGGCGGCGCTTCGAGCAGGTGGCGCACTCCGCCACGACCGAGCGGAGCGAGCGGGACACCGAGCAGGCGGGGCTGCCCGGTCAGCACGCGCCCGACCAGGGCGTCGACACCGCCGACTGGCTCGACGACCAGGGCATGCGTGCCGACGCCGGGCGGCAGCTGGAGGAGGTCGACGCGGCGCTCGCACGGATCGACGCGGGGACCTGGGGCACCTGCGAGGTGTGCGGCCGGGAGATCGACGCCGAGCGCCTCGAGGCCCGCCCCCGCGCGGTGCGCTGCCTCGAGCACCAGGAGCAGGCCGAGCGCGCGCGCTGAGCGTCAGCGTTCCCCCGGCGCGCAGACGTAGGCGTGCGCGCCGTCGTGCAGCCGCGCCAGGACGACGGCGGCGTCACGCGAGCCCTGCAGCTTCAGCCGCGGGCGCAGCGCGTTCGGGTCGACGTCGAGCCCCCGGACGAGGATCTCGACGCGCCCGACGTCGTGGCGTCGCAGCGCCTGGCGCAGGGCCTTCTCGGAGTACCGGCCGTCCTCGAGCACCCGGAACGCGCGGATGCCGGGCGGCGGGACGTCGCCGGTGAGGTAGGCGAGGTGCTCGTCGATCCGCGCGAGGCCGTGCCGCGCGGCGAACTGGCGCACCAGACCCGCACGGACCACCGCGCCGTCGGGGTCGACGAGCCACTCGCCGACCTCGCGGACCTCGTGGGTCTCGGGGTCGGCGTCGGTCAGGGCGTACTCGGGCTCGCCGCGGGTCGAGAGCACCGTCGCGCGTCGCCGCGCCGTCGCGAGCCCGGCCGACCACAGCGCGGCCTCGCGCACCCGCCCGTCGAGCGAGACGATCTCCACCTCGCGCGCCCAGGGCACGAGCGCCGGGTCCAGTCCGGGCGCCGTCGAGACGACGAGCTCATGATCGGAGTGGCGATACGGACGTTGAGCGTCAGCGGCGTCACTCCGCTGACATTCCCCCAGCGCCCCCAACGGCGGCGCGAAGTCGTCCGGACGCCACAGCCGACGTCCGCCCGCCGTCCGCCTGGCCGGGTCGGCGACGAGGACGGCGTCGCGGGTGACGGGGGCGAGCGCGTCGGCGCGGACCCGCGGCACGCCGGGGCCGTTGACGCGGGCCATCGCGAGGCGGACCGGGTCGAGGTCGGAGCCGACGAGCGACGCGGCGCGGGGGCGAGCGCCGCGAGCTCGGCGCCGATCGAGCAGGTCACGTCGTGGACCGACCGGCCCGCCAGGCGTGCGGCGCGGTGGGCGGCGACCGGGGCGGCCGTCGCCTGCTCGAGGGCCTCGGCCGTCAGCAGCCAGTCGTCCGGCACCCGACCCGCCGTGCGCGCCTGCAGCCGCGCGGTCTCGAGCACCGGCGCGGCCCGCTCACCGAGCCGGGCGCGCAGCGTCGTCCATCGCCCGCAGCGGGTCGTCGACCAGCCCGCGCGCACCCTCGACGGCGTCGCGACCCGCCGCCGAGGCGAGGTACGCGACGTCGTCGAGGGTGAACGCGTAGCTCAGGAGACACCGGGGCGCGGGCTTCACGCCCGTGACCAGCGCGTTGTAGAACAGGCCGCGGGGGACGACCCGGGCGGCGACGTGCTCGTCGAACCAGGCCAGGCGCTGCCAGGTGCGGTACGCGAACATCGCCCAGCCCATCCCGAGGCGCTCGGGCGGGACGGCCGCCTCGAAGGTGCGCACCGGCCACCCGAACACCGCGGCCGTCAGCTCCTCGGTGACGACGCGCACGTCGACCGCGCCCGCGGCGTGGGCGTAGCGCTCGAGGCGCGCGGGCGCGAAGGTGTGCTGGTCGACGACGGCCTCGAGGGCCGCCGCGCGCGACGACTCGTCGAGCTCGACCTGCGGGCGCCGCCACGCCGGGAGCAGCGCGTCACGTTCGTCGTCGCCCACCACGTCGCCTGCCCCAGGCGTCGGGCGTAGCGGTCGCCGAGCGCGGTCGGCTCGCCCGCGAACACGAAGCGGCCACCGGGGCGCAGCACGCGCAGGATCTCGCGGAACGCGACGTCGAGGTCGGGGATGTGGTGCAGGACGGCGTGGCCGACCACGAGGTCGACCGAGTCGTCGGGCATCGGGATCGTCTCGGCGTCGGCGACGCGGCCGTCGACGTCGAGCCCGAGGCCCTGGGCGTTGCGGACCGCGACCTCGACCATGCCCGGCGAGAGGTCGGTGACCGTGCCGCGCCGCGCGATCCCGCCCTGCATGAGGTTGAGCAGGAAGAACCCGGTGCCGCAGCCGAGCTCGAGGGCGTGCTCGTAGGTCTCGTCACCGGGGCTGACGGCGCGGAAGCGGTCGACCGCGAAGGTGATGCAGCGCTCGTCGTACGAGATCGACCACTTCTCGTCGTACGAGCCCGCCTCCCAGTCGTGGTACAGCACGTTGGCGAGCTTCGGGTCGTCGCGGGCGGCGTCGACCTCGGCCTGGGTGGGGTGGCCCATCAGCGCCCCGTGAAGGTGGCCTTGCCGGGCCCGTTCTCGACGAACGAGCGCATGCCCGCCTTCTGGTCCGCGCTGCCGAACAGGCCCGCGAAGGCCTGGATCTCGAAGTCGAGGCCGTTGCGGAGGTCCATGTCGAGACCGCGGTCGATGGCGAGCTTGGCCGCCGCGAGCGCGCGGGCGGGCCAGTCGAAGAACTGGGCGGCCCACGCGTGGGCGCGTGTATAGACCTCGTCGGCGGGCACGACCTCGTCGACCAGTCCGATCGCGAGCGACTCATGGGCCTTCACGAACCGCCCGGTGAAGATGATGTCCTTGGCCTTCGCCGGGCCGACGAGCCGCGCGAGGCGCTGCGTGCCGCCGCCCCCGGGGATGATGCCGAGCAGGATCTCGGGCTGGCCGACGGTGGCGTTGTCGCCGGCGATCCGGCGGTCGCAGCCGAGCGCGAGCTCGAACCCGCCGCCGAGGGCGTAGCCGGTGATCGCGGCGACGGTGGGCTTGGGGATCGTCGACATCGACCCGAGGCCGCGCGAGATCAGCTCGGCGCGCGTGGCCATCTCGGCGTAGGAGAGGTCGGCCATCTCCTTGACATCGGCCCCGGCGGCGAAGAGCTTCTCGCCGCCGTAGACGACGACGGCGCGCACGTCCTCGCGCTCGGAGGCCTCGGCGGCGATCTCGAGCAGCTCGCGGTCGAACTGGGCGTTGAGGGCGTTCATCGGGGGCCGGTCGAGCCGGACCGTGCCGACCCCGTCCTCGACCTCGAGCCGCGCGAACTCCGTCACCGATGACCTCCTCGAACGAAAGGGTGAACTGCGGGCGGACCCTACCGACGTTCCTCAGCGCCGCCAGGCGGCGAAGCGTCCCCGACGGCTGACGAGGTCGAGCGGCAGCCCGAACGTCGTCGAGAGGTTCTCGCTGGTCATCACGTCGTCGAGCAGCCCCTGCGCGACGATGCCGCCCGCCGACAGCAGCAGCGCGTGGCTGCAGCCCGGCGGGATCTCCTCGACGTGGTGGGTCACGAGCACCGTCGCGGGCCCGTCGGGGTCGGCGGCCAGGCCCGTCAGCCGGCTGATGAGGTCCTCGCGGCCGCCGAGGTCGAGGCCCGCGGCGGGCTCGTCGAGCAGCAGCAGCTCGGGGTCGGTCATCAGCGCGCGCGAGAGCAGGACCCGCTGGCGCTCGCCCGAGGACAGCGTGCCGTACTCCCGCTCGGCCAGCGCGCTCGCGCCCATGGCGCCGAGCAGGCCCTCGGCGCGGTCGTCGTCGGCGCGCTCGTAGGTCTCGCGCCAGCTGCCGACCATGCCGTAACCCGCGCTGCGCACGACGTCGCGCACCTGTTCCCGCGGCGAGACCCGGCCGGCGAGCGACGAGGACGCGAGACCGATACGCGGCCGGAGGTCGAACACGTCGACCGCCCCCATCCGCTCGCCGAGGAGGTCGACGGTGCCGACGGTCGGGTGCATCTCGGCCGCCGCGAGGCGCAGCAGCGTCGTCTTGCCTGCCCCGTTCGGCCCCACGACGACCCACCGCTCGTCGAGCTCGACGGTCCAGTCGATGCCGGCGAGCAGATCAGCGCCGCTGCGCCGGACGCCCACTCCGTCCATGCGGATCACGGTGTCCGTGTCGTCGCTGCCACCCACACCGCCCATCCTGGCGGATCCTGATCGCCGAGCGGGCTACGGGTGGACCGTCCGGTCAGGGAGGATTCCCCACCGTGCCAACCCCCGGGTCACCCACACGCGGCTCACGACTCGACGGGACCGACCTCGTCGTCCGCATCCCCGCCTCGCCGCGGGCCGAGGCGGTCGAGCTGTGCGTGCTCCCCGGGGGCGACCCGACGCGCGAGCGCCGGGTCGAGCTGCGCGGCGACGACGGCTGGTGGCACGGGAGCGCGCCCGACGTCGCCCCCGGCGACCACTACGGCCTGCGCGTGCACGGGCCGTGGTCGCCGCGCACGGGCCTGCGCACCAACGCCGCGAAGCTGCTCGTCGACCCGTGGGCGCGCCAGGTCGCAGGCAGCGTCACGTCGCTCGAGGGCGCCCGCGCGGACGCCGGCGGCGACCCCTTCGGCGGGCGCCGGTCGTCGGTCGACTCCGCCGCGCACGTCCCCCACGCCGTCGTGCCCGCCGACGCCCTCCCGCGCTCGTCCGGCGACGGCCGCCCGCCGCGCCCTGGCGTGCCGTGGGCCGACACGGTGATCTACGAGACCCACGTGCGCGACCTGACGATGCGCCACCCCGACGTGCCGCCTGCGCTGCGCGGCACCTACGCGGGCCTCGCGCACCCGGCCGTCGTCGGTCACCTCCTCGGGCTCGGCGTGACGACGGTCGAGCTGCTGCCCGTGTTCGCGAACGCCCCCGAGCCGTCCCTGCTCGAGCGCGGACGCGCCAACCACTGGGGCTACTCGACGCTGGCCTACCTCGCCCCGCACCCGCGCTACGCGTCGGTGCCCGGCGCGGAGGTCGCCGAGTTCGCCGCGATGGTCGACGCGCTGCACGCCGCGGGCCTCGAGGTGGTCCTCGACGTCGTCTACAACCACACCTGCGAGGGCGACGTGACCGGCCCGTCGCTGTCCTGGCGCGGCCTCGACGCCCCGGGCTGGTACGCGCTCGACGACCGCGGGCGCGACCGCGACGTCACCGGCTGCGGCAACACCCTCGACGCCGGCTCGCCGCTCGTGCGGGCCCTGGTCCTCGACTCGCTGCGCCACTGGTACGCCGAGATGGGCGTCGACGGCTTCCGCTTCGACCTCGCCTCCGTGCTCGGACGGCCGGGCGCCGGCGCGTTCGACGCGCACGCCGCGCTGCTCGACGCGATCGTCGACGACCCGGGGCTCGCGGGCGCGAAGATGATCGCCGAGCCGTGGGACGCCACCGGCGAGGGCTACCGGGTCGGGGGCTTCGCCGCGGGCTGGGCGGAGTGGAACGGACGCTTCCGCGACGACGTCCGCGACTTCTGGCGCTGCCACGGCCCGGTCTCGGGGCTGGTCACCCGGATCGCCGGGTCGTCGGACCTCTACCGCCCCGCCCGCTCCCCCGCCGCCTCGGTCAACTTCGTCACCGCCCACGACGGCTTCACCCTGCGCGACCTCGTCTCCTACGACGGCAAGCACAACGAGGCCAACGGCGAGGACAACCGCGACGGGACCGACGACAACCGGTCCGACAACCACGGCGTCGAGGGCCCCACCGACGACGCCCGCGTCCTCGCCCGCCGCGACCGCACCGCCCGCAACCTGCTCGCCACGCTGCTGCTCTCGGCGGGCACGCCGATGCTGCTCGGCGGCGACGAGCTCGGCCACACCCAGGGCGGCAACAACAACGCCTACTGCCTCGACGACGAGACCTCGTGGCGCTCCTGGACCGGCCCCGACCTCGTCGCCTACGTCACGCGCGTGCTCGCCCTGCGCCGCGAGACGCCCGCCCTGCGGCGCGAGGCGTTCTTCGACGGCCGCGGCGGGGTCGCCGACGCCGTCCCCGACATCGCCTGGCTGCACACCGACGGCCGCGAGTTCACCGACGACGACTTCCACGCCCACGACCACACGCTCGTCGTGCGCGTCGACGACCCGGTCCCGCTGCTGCTGGTCCTGCACGCCGGTCACGAGGCCGCCGACGTGCTCCTCCCGGCCCGCTACGGCGACCGGTCGTGGTCGCCGGTGCTCGACAGCGGCAGCGCCACCGGAGCGCCCTCCTCGCCCGCCCCGATCCTCGCCGGCACGACCCTCCACGTCCCGGCCCGGACGCTGCTCGCCCTGCGCGGCGCCTGAGCCGGCGAAGATCCCGGTCCTCGCGGATCGTGGCGCGATCGGTGTCACTTCCGGCATCGATCGCACCACGATGTCGCCGCACGGATCCTGCGGACGTCCCGGTGCGTCGGACCGGCATGAGCACCGACGACGTCGCCCACCGCCTGCGAACCCACTGCGCCGCCAGGACGGTGTGATCAGCCTCGAACAGGCACGCGAGCTGGGCATGAGCACCCGATCCGTCCGCCGCCGCCTCGCCACCGGCGCATGGGTCCCCGCGGGCCCGACGGTGTTCCGGGCGACCGACCACGAGGTCACGCCGAGGTCGACGATCCGGGCGGCGATGCTGTCGCTCGGCGATCACGCGACTCTCGTCGGGGTCTCGGCGGCCTGGTGGTGGCACCTGCACGACACGGCGCCGACGCCGGTCCAGGCCGCCGTCGACCCGCGGTGCCGCCCGCGGCCACGCGCAGGCGTCGACGTCCGGCGGGTGCCGGTCGCCGCGGTCGACCGCACCGTCTCCCGCGGCATCACGCTGACGAAGCCGACGCCGACCGTGCTCGAGGCCGCGACCCGGCTGGGACCGATCGCCGGAGCACGCCTGATGGACAACGCCCTGCTGCGGAAGTCGGTCGACCTCGACGGGCTGCGCGCGGTCCAGGAACGCACGGCGGGGCGGACGGGGACCGTCACGGCCCGCCACCGGCGCTCGACCTCGCCGCCGGCGGTGCGCGCTCCGAGGCCGAGCGGGTCGCCCACCGTGAGCTCCGCCGCGGCGGGATCGTCGGCTGGATCGCCAACCACGAGATCGAGCTACCGGGGTACGGGCGCGCGGTCGGCGACGTCGTCTTCGAGGCCGAGAAGGTCGTCCTCGAGATCGACGGCTGGACCTACCACCGCGAGCTGCGCGCGTTCCTGCGCGACGGGCCTCGCCAGTCGGCGCTCGCCGCGGCGGGCTGGGTGGTCCTGCGGACGCACTGGTTCGAGCTCACCGAGCAGCCCGAGCAGCTGGTGCGGGCCCTGCGTGCCACGCTCGCGAACCGACCCGGCTGATCGTGGCGCGATCGATGCCACATCCGGCACCGATCGCGCCACGATCTGCGCAAGCCGTCAGGCCGGCAGGACGACCTTGCCGAGCTCGGCCGGCGCGGCGAGGAGGTCGTGGCGCGGCAGGACGCGGACCGTGTAGCCGACGACGCCCGCGTGGGGCAGGGCGACGACGGCCTCGAAGCGCACCGCCGCACCGCCGCCGGACTCCGGCGCGACGGTCATCGGGGCCACCGTCGTCTCGAGAGCTCGTCGTGGTCGTCGGCGCGGCCGACGACCGCCTGGACGAGGACCTCGGACGGGTCGAGGCCGCCGAGCTCGACCTCGGCGCGCACGGTCATCGGCGCGCCCACCACCGGCGTGTCGGCGCTGCCGGTCGCGTCGACCGCGGCGACCCGCACCGACGGCCAGGCGGCGTCGAGGCGCGCGCGGTAGTCGGCGAGCTCCTTCGCCCCGCCGAACGCCTCCGACGTGATGCGCGCCGCGGAGCGCGCGGCGGGCACGTACCAGTCCTGCACGTAGTCGGTGACCATCCGCGAGGCCTGCACCTTCGGCGACAGCGTCGCCAGCGTGTGCCGCACCAGCGCGGTCCAGCGGTCGGGGGTGCCGTCGGCGCCGCGGTCGTAGAACAGCGGTGCGACCTGCGCGCTCAGCAGGTCGTAGAGGGCGTTGGCCTCGATGTCGTCGCGGCGGTCGGGGTTGTCGACGCCGTCCGCGGTCGGGATCGCCCAGCCGTTGGACCCGTCGTAGAGCTCGTCCCACCAGCCGTCGCGGACCGAGAGGTTCAGCCCGCCGTTGAGCGCCGACTTCATCCCCGAGGTCCCGCACGCCTCCAGCGGGCGCAGCGGGTTGTTCAACCAGACGTCGCAGCCCCAGTACAGGTAGCGGGCCATCGACATGTCGTAGTCGGGAAGGAAGACGATCCGATGCCGGACCCCCGCGTCGTCGGCGAACCGCACGATCTGCTGGATGAGCCGCTTGCCCGCCTCGTCCGCCGGGTGGGACTTGCCGGCGATGACGAGCTGCAGCGGGCGCTCCGGGTCGAGCAGCTGCGCGCGCAGGCGCTCGGGGTCGCGCAGCATCAGGGTGAGCCGCTTGTAGGTCGGCACCCGGCGCGCGAACCCGATGGTCAGCACGTCGGGGTCGAAGACGCGGTCGGTCCACGCCAGCTCGGGCTCCGACGCGCCGCGGGCCAGCCACGACGCCTTCACCCGGCGGCGCACCTCCTCGACCAGCCGGTGGCGCAGCGTCCCGCGGATCTCCCACAGCATGGCGTCGGAGACGCCGAACAGCTCGGGCCCCGCGCCCGCGGCCGTCGCGCCCGCGGTCAGCCCGATGATCTCGCGCGCGGTCCAGGTGGGGCCGTGGACGCCGTTGGTCACCGAGCCGATCGGCACCTCCGGGACGTCGAAGCCGCCCCACAGGCTCTGGAACATGCCCCGCGAGACCTCGCCGTGCAGCTGCGAGACGCCGTTGGAGCGCTGGGCCAGGCGCAGGCCCATGTGCGCCATGTTGAACATCTCGCCGGCCTGCTCGCGGCCCAGCGAGAGCACCCGCTCGGGCTCGATCCCCGGCAGCATCCGCTCGGTGAAGTAGTGCTCGACCAGGCCGGTCGGGAAGCGGTCGATACCCGCCGGGACGGGCGTGTGCGTCGTGAAGACGGTGCCGGCGCGGACCGTGGCGAGCGCCTGCTCGAAGTCGAGCCCGGCGTCGGCGACGAGCTCGCGGATGCGCTCGAGGCCCAGGACGCCGGCGTGGCCCTCGTTGGTGTGGAACACGTCGGGCGCCGGGTGCCCGGTCTGCTCGCAGTACGCCCGCACCGCCCGGACCCCGCCGATCCCGACCAGGATCTCCTGGCGGATGCGGTGCTCGGCGTCGCCGCCGTAGAGCCGGTCGGTGATCTGGCGCAGGTCGGCGTCGTTCTCCTCGATGTCGGTGTCGAGCAGCAGCAGCGGCACCCGCCCCACCGACGCCCGCCACACCCGGGCCCGCAGCACGCGGTCGCCCGGCATGCGTCATCGTGCACCAGCAGCGGCGCCCCCGACGCCTCGGTCAGCAGGTGCAGCGGCAGGCCCTGCGGATCCAGCGCCGGGTACTGCTCCTGCTGCCAGCCGTCGAGCGAGAGCGACTGGCGGAAGTAGCCCGAGCGGTAGAGCAGGCCGACCGCGACCAGCGGCACGCCGAGGTCGCTCGCGGCCTTGAGGTGGTCGCCCGCGAGGATGCCGAGGCCGCCCGAGTAGTTCGGCAGCACCTCGCTGACGCCGAACTCCATCGAGAAGTAGCCGATGGCCCGCGGAGCGTCTCCCGCGGTCGCGCGCTGCTGGTACCAGCGCGGCTCGTCGAGGTAGGCGCGCAGGTCGTCGGCGCGCTCGGCGACCCGGGCGACGAACGCCTGGTCCTCGGCGAGCGCGGCGAGGCGCGCGGGCCGGACCTCGCCGAGCAGGCGCACCGGGTCGCCCGAGGCGCGCCACACCTGCTCGTCGACACCGGCGAACAGGTCCTGGGTCGGGCCGTGCCAGGTCCAGCGCAGGTTCGTCGCGAGCTCCTGCAGCGGGGCGAGGGCGGAGGGGAGCTGGGCGCGGACCGAGAAACGGCGCAGTGCTCTCACGCGGGCGCAGCCTACGGCGTCCGACACACACCGACCCCCGGGACCTGATCGATCACATGACTACGCTGCGTGGCGTGAGCGTGTTGGGGAGATGGTGGGGTTCGTCACGGCACGGGACGCAGGGCGGGACGGTGGAGAGCGAACCCGCCTCGGGCCCCGACACCGAGGGGTTGCCGCTCGGTCGGCGCCGTCGCCGGTTCGCCTGGGGCTCGGCCCACGACGTCGACCTCGCCCCCGCCCGACCGGTCCCCGGCGAGGCCCCGGCGGGCGGGGCGAACGGGACGGGTGGGACCGCGGGCGACTCACGGGTCGCCGCCGGACCCGCGGATGCCCGCTCGCAGGTGCCGGTCGCCGACCTCCTCGCGGCGCACCCGCCCACCCCGCCCTACGGCACCCCGTTCGACCACGACGCCGTCGGCGGCCGGCGCCGTCGCGGGGCCCCCGGGGGCGTGTCGTCGCCCCCGTGGCGACGTCCGGTCACCCCGCCCTGGGGCGCGCCGAGCGAGACCGACGACACCCCGGCGACCACCGTCACGAGCGAGGGAATCGGCGCCGAGGTCGCTCCCGTCGGTCACTCTCCGGTATCGACGTCGGGCGCAGCGGGTAGCGGACCCGACATGAGCACGTCGTCCCCCGAGGCAGGGACCGCCAGCACCAGCCGCACCGCCGTCGTGACCCCGACCGGCGGGGATGGGACCGTCGACCCCGTGAGCGACACCAGCGCCGGCGACCCGACGGCCACCCCCGAGGCGGTCACGGCCACCCTCGCCGCGAGCACACCCGACGCCGGGCCCACCACGCCCGCCACGCCCGCTGCCGCGGCGACGACCCGACCCGAGGCCGGCACGGCGCCCGCCGCGCCCGTGACCGCCGAGCCCACCGAGGCTCCCGCGTCCGCCGAGCCCACCCGCCACCCCCCGCACGCGGCCGCACCCGCGCCGACGCCGACCGGAGCCCGACGGCGACGCCGACGTGATCGACCGCCACCGCCTCGCCCAGGGGCGGATCGGGATCGACGACGTGTCCCCCGAGGTCTCGGGCGGGCGCTTCCCGTCGAAGGCCGTCGCGGGCGAGGTCGTCCCCGTCGGCGCGCCGGTCTGGCGCGAGGGCCACGACGCCGTGGCCGCGACCGTGGTCTGGCGGCGCCGTCCGGGCGCCACCGCCGCCGACGTCGGGTCGCTGCCCGACCTCGGGCCCGACGACGACGCCGACGTGCGCCACGCCCGCATGGACCGCCGTCGGCACCGCGACACCGACCGCGTCGCGGGCTCGTTCGTGCCCGACGCCGAGGGGCTGTGGAGCTTCCGCGTCGAGGCGTGGAGCGACCCGTGGTCGACCTGGCGCCACGCCGTCGAGGTGAAGGCCGCGGCCGGGCAGGGTGCCGCCGAGCTCGCCAACGACCTCGAGACCGGCGCGCGCCTGCTCGAGCGCGGCGCCGCGGGCATCGAGGACCGCGTCGGCACCCCGGCGCCGCCCGAGGCCGACGGCACCGCCGACGTCACGGCGCCGATCCCGATGCCGCCGACCGTCGCGCAGGCGACCGCGTGCCGCGAGGCCGCGTCGGCGCTGCGCGACACCGACCGGTCGCTGTCCGAGCGGCTGGACGCGCTCTCCGAGCCGGTCGGACGCACGATGACCGAGCACCCGGTGCGCGATCTCGTCGTGCGCAGCGCCCCGCACCACGTCGTCGTCGAGCGCCCGATCGCCCTCGCGGGCAGCTGGTACGAGTTCTTCCCCCGCTCGACCGGGGGCCGTGACGCCGAGGGCCGCCCCGTCCACGGCACGTTCGCCACGGCCACCCGCGAGCTCGACCGTGTCGCGGCGATGGGCTTCGACGTGGCCTACCTGCCCCCGATCCACCCGGTGGGCACGGTCAACCGCAAGGGCCGCAACAACACCCTCGACCCCGGACCCGACGACGTCGGCTCGCCGTGGGCGATCGGCTCGGCGGCGGGCGGGCACGACGCCGTCGACCCGCACCTCGGGACCATCGACGACTTCGACGCCTTCGTCGCCCGCGCCCACGACCTGGGCCTCGAGGTCGCCCTCGACCTGGCGCTGCAGTGCGCCCCCGACCACCCCTGGGCCGCCGCGCACCCGGAGTGGTTCGTCGTGCGCCCCGACGGGACGATCGCCTACGCCGAGAACCCGCCGAAGCGCTACCAGGACATCTACCCGGTCAACTTCGACACCGACCCCGACGGCATCTACGCCGAGGTCCTCCGGGTCGTGCTGCACTGGATGGCGCACGGGGTCCGCGTCTTCCGGGTCGACAACCCGCACACCAAGCCGCCGGACTTCTGGGCCTGGCTCATCGCCGAGGTGCACCGGCGCGACCCCGGCGTCGTGTTCCTCGCCGAGGCCTTCACGCGCCCGGCGCGGCTGTTCGGGCTGGCGAAGGCCGGCTTCAGCCAGTCGTACACCTACTTCACGTGGCGGACGGGCAAGCAGGAGCTGGAGGAGTTCTTCGAGCTCCACCGCGACCGCATCGACGAGTGCCGCCCGAACTGCTTCGTCAACACCCCCGACATCCTCCACGAGTCGCTGCAGGTCGGCGGGCCCGGAATGTTCGCGCTGCGGGCCGCGCTCGCCGCGACGCTGTCGCCGACGTGGGGCGTCTACTCGGGCTTCGAGCTCTTCGAGTACCAGCCGGTGCGGGCGGGCAGCGAGGAGTACCTCGACTCGGAGAAGTACGAGCTGCGCCCGCGCGACTTCGCCGCGGCGCTCGCCGAGGGCCGCAGCCTCGAGCCGTGGCTCACGCGGCTCAACACGATCCGCCGCGTGCACCCCGCGCTGCGCCAGATCCGGACGCTGCGCTTCCACGACACCGACAACGACGCGCTGCTCGCCTGGTCGAAGTCCGACCCGGTCACCGGCGACACCGTGATCGGCGTCGTCAACCTCAACCCGTTCGGCGCCGAGGAGGGCACGCTGCACCTCGACATGGCGGCGCTGGGCCTCGACCCGTTCGCCCGCTTCGGGGCGTTCGACGAGGTCAGCGGCCAGGTCTTCGATTGGGGCCGCGAGAACTACGTGCGCCTGGAGCCGTGGCGCGACGTCGCGCACGTGGTGTCGGTGCGCCGCCGCTGAGGTCGGGGTCGTGAGCCCCGCAACGATCGGCGGGGCACTTTCCGCGGTGCCCGCGCGTTGGACCGGGTGAGCGGAAGGAGACGCCGATGCGCGTGCTCGTGGGTCTGACGGTGCTGGCGGTCCTGGAGATCTACGTCCTGGTCGTCGTCGGCCAGGCGGTCGGCTTCCTGGGGCTGCTGGGCCTGCTGGTGGTCTCGGCCGTCGTCGGCGCCTGGGCGATCAAGCGCGAGGGGCGCCGGTCGATGACGGCGCTGGTCGACGCCGCCGGAACAACCGTCCGGCCGAGACCGAGGTCGCCGACGGCATGTACGTGGCGCTCGCGGGCGTGCTGCTCGTCGTGCCCGGGATGCTGACCACTCTCGCAGCCCTGGTCCTGCTCGTCCCGCCGGTGCGCCGTGCCCTGGCCCGGCGGGCGGCGAAGCGCGCCGTCGCCGCGGGGAGCGCCCGGGGCGGGCCGTCGGTGACCGTCGTCGGCGTCGGCCCCGGCCGGGGACGCCCGACGCGTGGGCCGCGGCGGCCGGCCGGATCCCGCCGGCGCGCGGGCCGGTGATCGAGGGCTCCGTCATCGACGGACGGGCACCGGGCGACGACGGCGCCCGGTGATGCATCCGCACGGGTGCGCCGACTAGCGTGACGGGTGATGAACGAGGGAGTCGACGAACACGTCGTCACCGAGCCGAGCGCGCGACGACTTCCGCCACGCGCGGACGCTGCCGGTCGAGGAGGGTTGGTACAAGCGCGCGGTCTTCTACGAGGTCCTCGTGCGCGCGTTCGCCGACTCCAACCGGGACGGCTTCGGTGACCTGCGCGGGCTCACCGACAAGCTGGACTACCTGGCCTGGCTGGGTGTCGACTGCCTGTGGCTGCCGCCGTTCTACGACTCCCCGCTGCGCGACGGCGGCTACGACATCCGCGACTACCGCAAGGTGCTCCCCGAGTTCGGCACCGTCGAGGACTTCGTCGAGTTCGTCGACCAGGCCCACGCCCGCGGCATCCGCGTCATCACCGACCTGGTCCTCAACCACACCTCCGACCAGCACGTCTGGTTCCAGGAGTCGCGCCGCGACCCCGACGGGCCCTACGGCGACTTCTACGTCTGGTCCGACGACGGCACGCAGTACGCCGACGCCCGCATCATCTTCGTCGACACCGAGACGTCGAACTGGACCTACGACTCGGTGCGCGGCCAGTTCTACTGGCACCGCTTCTTCTCCCACCAGCCCGACCTCAACTTCGACAACCCCGCGGTGTGCGAGGCGATGCTCGACACGCTGCGGTTCTGGCTCGACCTGGGCATCGACGGTTTCCGTCTCGACGCCGTGCCCTACCTGTTCGAGCGCGAGGGCACCAACGGCGAGAACCTCCCCGAGACCCACCAGTTCCTCAAGCGCTGCCGCAAGGTCGTCGACGACGAGTACCCGGGGCGCGTGCTGCTCGCCGAGGCCAACCAGTGGCCCGCCGACGTCGTCGAGTACTTCGGCGACCCGGCCCTCGGCGGCGACGAGTGCCACATGGCGTTCCACTTCCCGCTGATGCCGCGCATCTTCATGGCGGTCCGGCGCGAGTCGCGCTTCCCGATCTCGGAGATTCTCGCCCAGACCCCGGCGATCCCCGAGAACGCGCAGTGGGGCATCTTCCTGCGCAACCACGACGAGCTGACCCTCGAGATGGTCACCGACGACGAGCGCGACTACATGTACGCGGAGTACGCCAAGGACCCGCGGATGAAGGCCAACATCGGCATCCGTCGCCGGCTGGCCCCGCTGCTCGACAACGACCGCAACCAGCTCGAGCTGTTCACCGCCATGCTGCTGTCGCTGCCGGGCAGCCCGTGCCTGTACTACGGCGACGAGATCGGCATGGGCGACAACATCTGGCTGGGCGACCGCGACGGCGTGCGCAGCCCGATGCAGTGGACCCCCGACCGCAACGCCGGCTTCTCGGCCTGCGACCCCGGCCGGCTGAACCTGCCGATCGTCATGGACCCGGTGTACGGCTACCAGGCGGTCAACGTCGAGGCGCAGTCGAACTCCTCGGCGAGCCTGCTGCACTGGAACCGCCGAATGATCGAGATCCGGGCACAGCACCCGGCGTTCGGCCTCGGCACCTTCCACGAGCTCGGCGGCAGCAACGCGAGCGTCCTGGCCTACGTGCGTGAGCACACCGACGCCGAGGGCAACCAGGACGTCGTGCTCTGCGTCAACAACATGTCCCGGTTCCCGCAGCCGGTCGAGCTCGACCTCATCGCGTGGAAGGGCCGGGTCCTGACCGAGCTGACGGGCTACGTCCCCTTCCCGGCCATCGGCGAGCTGCCCTACCTGCTGACCCTGCCCGGCCACGGCTTCTACTGGTTCGCCGTCCACCACGCCCCGGAACGGTGACCATGTCCGTGACCGACACGACCGACCCCCTCGCCGACCTGCTCGGGCCGCTCGAGCAGTGGCTGCCGACGCAGCGCTGGTTCCCGGCCAAGGGCCGCACGATCACGGGCGTGCGCACGCTGACCCACACCGTGGTGACCCCGCCCGACGTCGAGCCCGCGGTCGAGCACGCGGTCGTCGGCGTGCGGTTCGCCGACGCGCCCGACGATCCTGCCGCCGAGGAGCGCTACCAGCTCCTGCTCGGCGCCCGTGCCGGCGTGTCCGGCGACCTCGACTACGCGGTCATCGGGCGGCGCGACGGCCGGGTGGTCTACGACGGCCTGGCCGACTCCCAGATCAGCCGCCTGGTGCTCGCCCTCGTCACCGAGTCGGCGACGCGCGACGAGCTGCGCTTCGTCCCCGAGCCCGACGCCGACCTGCCGATCGTCGGCCCGGGGCGTCCCCTGCTCGCCGAGCAGTCGAACTCGTCGGTGATCTACGGCGAGCGCGCCATCTTCAAGCTGTTCCGCCGCGCCACGCCCGGCCTCAACCCCGACCTCGAACTGCACCGCGCGCTGCGCCGCGAGGGCAGCACCGAGGTCGCGCCGCTGCTCGGCGCCGTCGAGCACGACGCGGGCGGCGAGAGCATGACCGTGGGCATGCTCCAGGAGTTCGCCGCGAACTCGGCCGACGGCTGGTCGATGGCGCTGACCAGCGTCCGCGACCTGCTCGCCTCCGGAGATGTCCGCGCCGACGAGGCGGGCGGCGACTTCGCCGGCGAGGCGGCGCGCATCGGGCGCACCGTCGCGTCCGTGCACGTCGAGCTCGCCCGCGCGCTCGGCACCGACCGTCTCGAGGCCGACGGGCTCGCCGCGGTGCGTGACTGGATGCTCGTCCGCCTCGACCACGCCGCCGACGCCGTCGCCGGTGTCGCCGACCAGCGCGCCGCCATCGCCGCGGTCCTGTCCGACGTCACCGTCCCCGGCGCCGTCGACGTCCAGCGCATCCACGGCGACCTGCACCTCGGCCAGGAGCTGCGCACGCCCACCGGCTGGCTGCTCATCGACTTCGAGGGCGAGCCCGCGAAGCCGCTCGCCGACCGCCGGCGTCCCGACTCCCCGCTCCGCGACGTCGCCGCGATGCTGCGCTCGTTCGACTACGCCGCCTTCCACCAGCTCCACGAGTGGGAGCAGGACGCCGACGAGCCCGACCCGCGCCTCGAGCGCCGGGCGCAGGAGTGGGCCGACCGCAACCGCGACGCGTTCTGCGACGGCTACACCGAGATCGCCGGCGCCGACCCCCGCGCCCTCCCCGAGGTCCTGCGGGCCTACGAGCTCGACAAGGCCGTCTACGAGGCGCTCTACGAGACCCGCAACCGCCCCGGCTGGGTCTCCATCCCGCTGCGCTCGATGCAGCGCCTCTCGCTGGAAGGGCTGATCGGCTCCACCCCGGTCCGCCTGCGCGTCCATCTGATGGCAATGATTATCATTTCCCTCGATGCGCCGAACGGTTGACGCGCACCACGCCGCGAATTCTTGCCCGGCGTTCTCGACATCGTCGAGCGGCGATGGACGGTCAAGAATGCACCTCCGCGATCTGCGGTCGAGCGGCCGGGGATCGGCGATGCCGCCGCCATCGCCTCGATCGCCCCTGATCGGCCGACGGAGCGGTGTGACGGGCTGCTCGACCGCCATCGCTGGGCCGAGCGCCGGCCGTGGCGCAGGGCGGTCACGGTCGGCCTCGCCGACCCGACGAGCATCGTCCGCGCTCGCCGGCCTCGCGGCGGGTTCGTTCCTGATCACGAGAAGGGGCTGCTCCGGGACGCCCGAGCGGCGACATCGCTCGGTCGGTCAACCGGTCTGGCGCGGCCACCGAGGACCGTCCTGCCGCGCCGCCGGATTGGGTCGACGTGAACGTCGCGATCGATCGCCCTCTTTGTCGGATGGCCGCAGCGACTCGACCAGAGAATGAGTCCGAGCTCCTGCTCGCGTACTTCGCCGACGGCGCCCGGAATCGACCGGGTCCCCGGGATCGCGCCGACCTGTCTCCAGCATCGCGGAGGCCGATCGCCTACACCCTGGCGGACGCTGCGCCTCGGGGAGCTGCGGAGCGGCGGTGCGCGCCGGGGCCGTCGAGGTTCCGATCCTCGAGCGCACAATCTGCACGCGACGTCGGCTCGGGACGCTGCGCTCGAGTCTGCTGGGGTGATCCCGACGGGCGGCACGCCACGGCCGGGTCGCTCACCCCGTCGTCTTCCGTGACGCCTCGCGCGACGCCGGTGGCTGACCGCGGCACCATCACGGCCGTCGCGTCGCCGTCGCGGGCCGGCCGCCCTCGTCGGTCAGCTCGCCCGAGTCGTCGACAGCCCACGTGGGCGCGCTCGCCGTCGGGGCCGAACAGCACGATCGCCTCGACGGCGTGGGCGTCGGCGGGCAGCAGGTTGTGGGGCACCCGGCAGTCGAACTCGGCGACCTCGCCGGGCTGCAGCACGTGCTCCTCGTCACCGAGCCGCAGGCGCAGCCGTCCCGAGAGGACGTAGAGCCACTCGTGCCCGGGGTGGGTCTGCGGCTCGACGTGCTCGGCCTGCCACCGTGCCGGGTAGACGACCTTGAAAGCCTGCACTCCCCCCGGCCGGCGGCTCAGCGGCACGAAGGTCATGCCGCGCCGGTTCAGCGGCTTGAGGTGCACGCGCGGGTCGCCGGTCGCGGGCGCGCCGACCAGGTCGTCGAGCGGGACGCCGTACGCCCGGGCGAGCGGGAGCAACAGCTCCAGGTTCGGCCGGCGCTGCCCGCCCTCGAGGCGCGAGAGGGTGCTCTGGGAGATGCCGGTGGTCGCCGACAGGGCCGCCAGCGTCGTGCCCCGCTGCCGGCGCAGCGCCCGCAACCGCGGCCCCACGGCGTCGATGACGTCGTCGAGTTCGTCCACGCGTCCCACCCTCCTCGCCGGGCCGTGCATCGTCGCCCCCGCCTTGCCGGAACGGCATGATCCCGTGCCGCTCGTCGTGCCGACGTTCCAGGCTGGCGGCATGCCACCCACCGCACGCCGTCGCCGTCGCGACGTCCCACCGCCGCGCACGGGCCCGGACGAGAAGGATGTCCTGCTCGGCTTCCTCGCTACCTGCGCACCTCGGTCGTCGGCAAGGTCGACGGCGTCGCCGAACCGGCCGTCCGCGAGCCGCAGGTCCCGTCGGGGACCAGCCTGCTGGGGCTGCTCAGGCACCTCGGCCACGTCGAGCGGGCGACGTTCCTCGGCGAGCACGTCGCCGACTGGCAGGCCACCTTCCGCCCCGGGCCGGAGGACTCCGTCGCCTCGTTGATCGCGGCGTACCGCACCGCCGTCGCGTCGGCGAACGAGGTGATCGACGCGTGTGACGACCTCGCCGCGCCGATCCGCCACCGCGGCCCGTCGATGCGCTGGGCCCTCGCCCACATGATCGAGGAAACGGGCCGCCACGCCGGGCACCTCGACATCCTGCGCGAGCTCGTCGACGGTGCCACGGACCGGCCTGAGCTCGGCCCGAGCACCGGGGTGTGCGCACACTCATGGTCAACAGGCTGTCGATCATGGATGAGCGCACACTCGGCGACACCGCCGCTCGTCGAGGGCCGCCCGGTCGCCGCCGGGACGGCTGAGGCCCGTGTGGCACACGGACGTGCGGGGTAGGCGTCCCGACGGTACGAGCGCTCCTGGCAGGCTGGCGGAGCCCGTCCGCCGAAGGAGTCGCAGGAGCCATCGTGTCGTCCGCCGTTCCCCGCCCCGGACCGCGTCGCTGGCGCCGCCCGAGCTCGACGCCCACCTGCTCGGGAGGGCGCGCACCGCGAGCCGCACGCGATCCTCGGGCCGCACCGCGCGGCCGGTGACACCGTCGTCGTGCGCGCGCTGCGCCCCGACGCCGACGACGTGACGGTGGTCGTCGGCGACGGGCCGACGGCGGGCCGCTACCCGCTCTCGGCCCTCGACGACGCCGGGCTCTTCGCGGGCGCCGTCCCCGGGCCGCTGACGACCTACCGGCTGGCGATCACCCGCACCGGCGCCGACGGCGAGGGAGAGGAGCTGCTGGTCGACGACCCGTACCGCTTCTCGCCCGTCCTCGGCTCGGTCGACCTGCACCTGATCGGCGAGGGCCGCCACGAACGCCTGTGGGAGGCGCTCGGCGCGCACCACCGCAGCTGGCCGACGCCCGCGGGACCGGTCGAGGGCACCTCGTTCACGGTGTGGGCGCCGAACGCGCGCGGCGTCCGGGTGGTCGGCGACTGGGACGGCCCCCACGGCTGGGCGGGGACGCCGATGCGCCTGCTCGGCTCCGGCGTGTGGGAGATCTTCCTGCCCGACGTCGGCGTCGGCGCCCGCTACCGCTTCCACCTCCTCTCGGGCGAGGGCCGCTGGCTCGACAAGGCCGACCCCATGGCCTTCGCCTCCGACCTGCCGCCCACGCCGGCGTCGGTGGTGACCGAGCACCGCCACGAGTGGGGCGACGCCGACTGGATGGCCCGGCGCGACGCGGCGAGCCCGCACGCCGAGCCGATGAGCGTCTACGAGCTGCACCTCGGGTCGTGGGCCCGCGGCGAGGGCGACCGCGTCCTCGGCTACCGCGAGATCGCCGACCGGCTCGCGGACTACCTCACCGAGACCGGCTTCACCCACGTCGAGCTGCTGCCGGTCGCCGAGCACCCCTTCGGCGGCTCGTGGGGCTACCAGGTGACGTCGTACTACGCGCCGACCTCGCGCTTCGGCTCGCCCGACGACTTCCGCTACTTCGTCGACCGGCTGCACCGCGCGGGCATCGGCGTCCTCGTCGACTGGGTGCCGGCGCACTTCCCCCGCGACGAGTGGGCGCTCGCGCGCTTCGACGGCACGCCCTGCTACGAGCACGGCGACCCGCGTCGCGGCGAGCAGCTCGACTGGGGCACGCTCGTGTTCGACTTCGGGCGCTCCGAGGTCCGCAACTTCCTCGTCGCCAACGCGCTCTACTGGCTCGACGAGTTCCACGTCGACGGGCTGCGGGTCGACGCCGTCGCCTCGATGCTCTACCTCGACTACTCGCGCACCGAGTGGGTGCCCAACCGGTACGGCGGCCGCGAGAACCTCGAGGCGGTCTCGTTCCTGCAGGAGGTCAACGCGACCGTCTACAAGCACCACCCCGGCGTCGTGACGATCGCCGAGGAGTCCACCGCCTGGCCGGGCGTCACCCGCCCCACGCACCTCGGCGGGCTCGGCTTCGGCTTCAAGTGGAACATGGGCTGGATGCACGACACGCTCGACTACGCCGGGCGCGACCCCGTGCACCGCGGCTACCACCACAACTCGCTGACGTTCTCGCTGACCTACGCCTGGAGCGAGAACTACGTGCTGCCGCTCTCGCACGACGAGGTCGTGCACGGCAAGGGTTCGCTGTGGACGCGCATGCCGGGCGGCGACGCCGAGCGCGCCGCGGGGCTGCGCGCGCTGTTCGCCTACATGTGGGGCCACCCCGGCAAGAAGCTCGTCTTCTCGGGCGGCGAGTTCGGCCAGGTCCGCGAGTGGTCCGAGGAGCGCTCGCTCGACTGGCACCTGCTCGAGGACCCCCACCACGGCGGGGTCGCGCGCTTCGTCGCCGACCTCAACGCCGCCTACCGGGCGCTCCCGCCGATGTGGGAGCTCGACGTCGACCCGCAGGGCTTCTCGTGGATCGACGCCAACGACGCGACCGGCAACGTCTTCAGCTTCGTGCGCCACGACCGCGCGGGCGAGCCCGTCGCCGTGCTCGCCAACTTCTCCGGGGTCGACCACGCGCGCTACCGCGTCGGCCTGCCCCGCGCCGGGCGCTGGCGCGAGGTCCTCAACTCCGACGCCGAGGTCTACGCCGGGCGTGGCGTCGGCAACTACGGCGCCGTCGAGTCGACCGCCGAGGCCCGTGGCACGGCAGGCCCGCCTCCGCCGAGATCACGCTGCCCGCCCGCGGCGTCCTGTGGCTGGTCCCGACGCGACGTCGACGACCGGATTGGACGGTCGTTCGGCCCCGGGCGCCGCGTCCGAACGCGCCCATGATGGCCGTCCGGTGCGTCCCGCCCTGGTCTCGGCCTCGGTGCTGGTGGTGACGCTCCTCGGCGGGTCTCGGGGTGCGCGTTCGCCGTCACGGGCCGGGCGCTGGCGGCGGCCGAGGTCACCGCCGGGGTCGACCCGGGGTTCATCCAGGGCTCCGACGGCGGCGAGGACGACCAGGTGGCGGCGGCGACGCTCACCGACCTGCAGCAGTTCTGGGGCGCGACGTTCCCGACGATCAGCGGTGGCCGCGAGCTCACGCCGCTGAAGGGGTACTTCTCGGTCGACTCGAGCCGTCCCGGCCCGCCGGTGCCCTGCATCCGGTCGGCGGCCGAGGTCGAGGGCAACGCGTTCTACTGCCCGCGCGCCGACATCATCGCCTACGACCGGGCCGCGCTGATCCCGGTGCTGCGCCAGGAGTTCGGCGACACCGCGGCCGTCGTGGTGCTCGCCCACGAGTTCGGCCACGCGCTGCAGCAGCGTCTCGGGGGTCGTCTCGGCGGCATCGGCGGGGGCCGCGTCGATACCCACGATCCTGTCCGAGGCCCAGGGCGACTGCTACGGCGGGCTGTTGCTGCGCCAGGTCCGCGTGGGCCGGACGCGGGACCTGCGCAGCGTCGCCCGGGGGGTCGACGCGGCGATGGCCGCCCTCGTCACCTTCCGCGACCCGGTCGGCACCGGCGCGGGCGAGGCGAACGCCCACGGCAACGCGTTCGACCGGGTCACCTCCTTCCAGACCGGCTTCGACGGCGACGCCGCCGTCCTGCGCGGGATGAGCCGACGCAGAACCGCCGCTTCACGCAGACGGAGTTCTCCTCGCTCTCCGACGCGGCGGGGCAGGGCAACCTCGCGCTCCCCGCGCTGCTCGGCTCCATAGGCCCCGACCTCGACCGCTTCTTCCGCGAGCAGGTCGGTCCCGGGCGGGGCGCTGGACCGCGCCCCGTCCGGCCCGCGACGCCCCGGCCTGCGCGGTGGGCGTCGACGCAGGGTCCGGTCGCGTTCTGCGCCGACCCGGCACGCGTCGCCGTGGACCCCGTCGCCCTGGGCCGCCAGCACACCGCCGTCGGCGACTACGCGTCGGGCACGCTGCTCGCGTCGCGCTACGGCCTCGCGGCGCTCGCGGCGCTCGGGCGCCCCGTCGAGGGGCCCGCGGCGGGACGCGACGCGCTGTGCCTCGCCGGTGCCTACACGGGCTCCCTCGCCGGCGCCGCGGGCGGCTTCGGACTGTCGCCGGGCGACCTCGACGAGGCCGTCCAGGTCATGCTGCGCTCCCCCGCGGCCGCCACCGACGCCGCGGGCACCCCCGGGGCCGGCACCGGCTACGAGCGCGTCCGCGTGTTCCGCGAGGGCGTCGACGGCGGCGCCGGTCCGCCCGCCTGCCTGAACGGCTAGAAGAGCACCCGCGCGAGCGCCCGCCGGGCCTTGGTGACGCGCTCGTCGTCGGCCGGGAAGAGGTCGAACAGCCCCACGAGGTGGGTCCGCACGCGCTCGCGGTCGTCGCCGCCGGTGCGGCCCACGGTGCGCACCAGCCGGTCGAACGCCTCGGTCACACGGCTCT
Source organism: Aegle marmelos (assembly GCA_030449875.1). Taxonomy (NCBI): domain Eukaryota; kingdom Viridiplantae; phylum Streptophyta; class Magnoliopsida; order Sapindales; family Rutaceae; genus Aegle; species Aegle marmelos. The sequence goes on from JASUUL010000141.1 coordinate 130,012, forward strand.
GCGCGAGCTCGGCGTCGGCCGCGGCGAGCGCCGCGTCGACGTCGTCGGGGTCGGCGTCGGCGCGCTGCACCGCCGTCGGGTCGACCGACTCGGCGCGCGCGAGGAACCGGGCCTGGGCCAGCGCGGCGGTGGCCTCGGCGTTGGCCGGCTCGGCCGCGAGGATCTGCTCGTACGCCGCGATCGCCGCGTCGTGGTCGCCGCGCTCGAGGGCGTCCTCCGCCGCGACGAAGCGCGGGTCGTCGGGCTCCTCGACCGGCCCGCCGCCCGCGCCCGCGGCGGCCGCCTCGGCCTCGGCGATGCCGGGCATCTGGTCGCGCAGGGCGTCGAGGAGCTGGGCGATCCAGTCGCGCAGCTGCGGCTCGGGCTGGACGCCCTGGAACGACGTCACCGGCTGCCCGCCCGCGACGACGACGACCATCGGGATCGACTGGACCTGGAAGGCCTGGGCGATGCGCGGGTTGGCGTCGATGTCGATCGTCGCGAGGACCCACGAGCCCCCGCCCTCGGCGGCGAGCTTCTCGAGCACCGGCGAGAGCTGCTTGCAGGGTTCGCACCACTGCGCCCACAGGTCGACGACGACCGGGACCTGCATCGAGCGCTCGATGACCTCGGCCTGGAAGCCGGCCTCGTCGACCGCGACGGTCGTCACCGGGCCGTCGGCGGGCGCTGCCCCACCGGCGGCGGGCGCACCACCGCCCGCGGCGGGACGTGACTCGGCGCGGGACTTCAGCCCGGAGAGGTCGACGGCTCCGGCCATCGCGGAGGAGAGGGCGGCCCGCTGGGCGGCCTGACGGGGATCGGGGCGTGCCACGCCGTCAAGTCTGCCACCGACCCGCTGCGCCATCCGCGCCGGTGCGGCCCCCTCACCCGGCGAGGTGCTGCTCCACCCGGGCGACCTTCTCCGTGAGCTGCCCGGTGTGCCCCGGACGGATGTCGGCCTTGAGGACCAGGGAGACCCGGGAGCCGTACGCCCCGACGGCCTCGGTGGCGCGGCGGACGACGTCCATCACCTCGTCCCACTCCCCCTCGATCGAGGTGAACATCGACGAGGTCTCGTTCGGCAGGCCGGACTCGCGCACGACGCGGACGGCGGCGGCGACGGCCGCGCTGACCGAGTCGTCCGCCGGCGTCCCGTCGGGGGCCGGACCGGAGGGCGCCACGCTGAAGGCCACGATCACGGCTCCAGGGTGCCAGCCGCTGCTAGGTTCGCGTCGCCATGCCTGCCTCGGAGCCGCTCCCGTTCGACCCGATCGAGCGGGCCGCCGCGCTGTGGTCGCAGCGCATCGGCGAGGCCGGGACGATGGCCGCGGTCACCAGCGTGATGCGGGTGCAGCAGATCCTCCAGCTCGCCGTCGACGGCGCGCTGCGCCCGCACGAGCTGACCTTCGCGCGCTACGAGGCGCTGGTCCTGCTGTCGTTCTCGCACGAGGGCGCGCTGCCGATGAGCCGCATGGGGCAGCGGCTGCAGCTGCACCCGACGTCGATCACCAACATCGTCGACCGGCTCCAGTCCGCGGGCCTCGTCGAGCGGCGGCCCCACCCCACCGACGGGCGCACGACGCTGGTCGCGATCACCGACGACGGGCTGGCGCGCGCCGTGGCGGCCACCGAGCCGCCGTGACCGCGGTCGACTTCGGGCTGGTCGGCCTCGAGCCCGCCGAGGTGGGTGCGCTGACCGGGTTGCTGGCGCGCGTGCGCCGCGCGGCGGGCGACTTCGAGGGCCCGCCGGAGGGCTAGCCCGCGGGGCGGCGGTCGTGGTGGCGCTGGGCCTTCGCCCGGTTGCCGCAGGTCGCCATCGAGCACCACCGGCGACGGCGGGTCGGCGACGGGTCGAGGAAGAGCCAGCTGCACCGCCCGCAGCCGGCGCGACGCTCGTCGCGCCAGCGGTGGGCGAGCAGCAGGGCAGGCGCCGCCCGACCGCGGCGAGACCCGCCCCGTCGACGTCGACGACCCAGCCGGGGCCGGTCGTGAAGCCCGTCGACGGCGCCGCCGCGCGGTGGGCCGCCACGACGTCGGCGTGCACCCGCTCGCGGGCGGCGGGCGGGCACGGCGTCGCGTCGACCCCCGCGAGCAGGAACGCGTGCAGGGCCTCCCGCTGGTCGCGCAGGTCGGCCGTCGCGCGCCGCGCCGCGTCCGGGTCGGCGTCGCCGCGCGCCCGCAGCGGCGGGACCTCGTCGGCGTCGAGCACGCCGGCGTGCCCGCACCAGGCGAGGACGTCGGCCCACCCGGCCAGCCGTTCGACGTCACGCGCCCGGGTGCGCCCGCCCGCGGTGTTGACGAAGTCGAGCGCGGGGTGCCCGCCGACGAACGACGCGTCGCTCCAGGTCGTGGCCGTCATCGGTCTCCCTCCGCGGTTGACAGGATCGCGCCGCCCGGCCCACTCTAACTGAAACCAGAGCGAAAGGGGTTAGTCGTGGCCGAGGTGACGTGGCCGGTGCCCGAGCGGTTCTCGTTCGACGGCCAGGAGGTGCGCTGGGGGGCGGCGGGCCACGGCGAGCCGGTGGTCCTCGTGCACGGCACCCCGTTCTCGTCGGTGGTGTGGCGGCGCATCGCCCCGCACCTCGCCCGGCACCGCCGCGTGTACTGGTTCGACCTGCTCGGCTACGGCCGCTCCGAGAAGCGCGCCGGGCAGGACGTCTCCCTCGGGGTGCAGCACCGGGTCCTCGGCGCGCTGCTCGACCACTGGGGTCTCGACGCGCCCGACGTCCTGGCGCACGACTTCGGCGGCGCCACCGCCCTGCGGGCCCACCTCCTCGACGGGCGCGACTACCGCTCGCTCACCCTCGTCGACCCGGTGGCGCTCAGCCCGCACGGCTCGGCGCTGGTGCAGGCCGCCCGCCGCCACGCCGACGCCTACACCGAGCTGCCGGGATACGTCCACGAGGCGGTGCTCCGCGCCTACGTCGCGGGCGCGGCGGCGGGCACGCTCCCCGAGCCGGTGCTGCGCGCCTACGTCGAGCCGTGGCTGGGCGGGACCGGGCAGCCGGCGTTCTACCGGCAGATCGCGCAGATGAGCGACGCCTACACCGACGCGATCCAGGACCGGTACGCCGAGCTGCGCTGCCCGGTGCGGCTGCTGTGGGGCACCGACGACGCCTGGATCCCGCTCGAGCGCGGCCGCGAGCTGGCCGCCCGGATGCCGGGCGTGACCCTGCGCGAGGTGCCGGGCGCGGGCCACCTCGTTCAGGAGGACAGCCCGGAGACGGTGGTGGCGGCCGCGCTCGAGGCGATCGGGGACGGCGCCGAGTCCCGCGGGCGGGACGTCGAGGTCGACGACGTGGTCGACGAGGTCGAGGCCCTCGCCGCGGTGGGCGAGCGCAGGACGCTGCGGTGGTGGGCGGCGTCGAGCAGGTCGGCCATGACGGCCTCGGCGGTGGCGGGGTCGAGGCCCTCGGTCGGCTCGTCGAGCACCAGGACGTCGGGGTCGGCGAGCAGGGCGCGGGCCGCGGCGAGGCGGCGCCGCTCGCCGCCCGACACGCGGTCGGCGGCAGGGTGGTGTCGAGGCCGTCGTCGAGGCCGTCGAGCCACCCGTCGAGGCGGACCCGCGCGAGCACCGCCCGCAGCGCGTCGTCGGTCGCCTCCGGGGCGGCGAGGCGCAGGTTGTCGCGCAGGCTCGCGGTGAACACGTGGTCGTGCTCGCCGACGAGGCCGATGCGCCGGCGCACCGCGTCGGCGTCCAGTCCCCCGAGCTCCTCGCCCCCGAGGCGCACCGAGCCGCCGCGGGCGTCGAGCAGGCGCAGCAGGACGGCGGCGAGCGTCGACTTGCCCGACCCCGAGGAGCCGACCACCCCGACGCGCGCGCCCGCGGGCAGGTCGAGGTCGAGCCCGCGCAGGGCCGGCCGGTCGCCCCAGCCGGCGACGAGCCCCCGCACGCACAGGTCGGTGCCCGCTGCCGGCACGCCGCCCGGGCTCGCCGCCGGCGCGACCCCCGCCACTGCCCGCAGGCGAGCCCTCGCCTGGTGGCCGCGGACCGCCGCGTGCGCCGCCCCCGGCAGCTCGACGACGGTCGGGACGAGGGCCAGCGGGGCCAGGACGAGAACCGCGACGAGCGGCGGTGTCGCCCCCGCGAGCGCGGCGGCCACCGCGGCGGCCGCCGCCCCGACCGTCGCCGCCCCGATCCCGAGCTGGGCGAGCGCGGCGGCGCGCCCGCGGTGCGCGGCGCGCCGCGACCGGCGCGCGCCGGCCCGGCGGGCGCGGCGGCAGGCCTCCTCGCCGCGCGACGAGCTCGTCGCGCCCACGGTCTCGACGACGGCCGCCCGCAGGTCGTCGACGGCCGCGTCGGTGGCGGGGCCGTCGCGTGGGCCGCGAGCGCGAGCAGCGGCGCCCCGAGGGCGGCGCGAGCCCCGCCGCGAGCGCCGCGGCGACGCCCGTCCCGCTCGTCGCCGCCGCGCCAGGACGACGGGAGGGCGATCGCGGCGACGAGCAGCGGCGCCGCCGCGCAGCGCCCCGTCGAGCCGGACGTCGACGGCGTCGACGAGGCGCGCGAGCAGGTGCCCGCGCCGTCCCGCCGCCGGTCCCGGAACCCGCTCGGCGAGGTCGGCCACCAGGCGTCGGCGCCAGCGGACCATGCGGGCGAGGGCCGCGTCGTGCGCCCGGAGACGCTCGCGGTGACGCAGCAGCGGGCGGGCGACCGCGAGGCCGCGCACCGCGACCACCGCCACCGAGAGGGCGAGGACCGGCGGGCGCGCGTGCGCGCGGACGATCAGCCAGGCCGACGCCGCCGTCAGCGCGACGCCCGCGAGCACCGCCGCGGCGCCGTAGGCGAGGGTGCCGGCGCGTCCGGGGACCGGGTTCTCGCGAACGGCGCGTTCGCCCGGCTCTAGTGATGGTTCGCGCCGTTCGCGAACGGCGGGCGCAGGTTGCTCCGGTCGCGAACGGCGCCGCCCGTCGCTCTACCGTCGCGAACGCGCCGTTCGCGCGGTTCAGACGGCGGCTCGGTGATCGTCACCGTCCGGTCGGCGGCGGTGACCGGGGCCTCGCGGTGCGCGACGGCCACGACCGCCGCACCCGCGTCGGCGATGCGACGCAGCTCCGCGACGGCCCGCCGCTCGGTCGCGGCGTCGAGGTGCGCGGTCGGCTCGTCGAGCAGCAGCACCGTGCGCGCCGGGTCGTCGGCGGCGTCCCCCACGGCCCGGGCGAGCGCCACCCGCCGCCGCTGACCCGACGACAGGCCCGCGCCGCCCTCGCCGAGCGGGGTCGCCGGGTCGAGGCCGGGGTCGAGCCGGGCGAGGGCGGCCCTGGCGGCGTCGGTCCCGCCCAGAGCGTCGGCGACCGTCCGCGCGTGCGGCAGCTCGGGGTGCTGGGGCAGGAGCACGACCCGCCCGTGCACGGCGACGTGGCCCGCGTCCGGGCGGGCGAGCCCGGCGAGCACGCGCAGCAGCGTCGACTTGCCCGCGCCCGACGGGCCGGTCACGGCCACGAGCTCGCCGCCGCGCACCGCGAGCGCCGGGAGGGCGAGCGCGTCGCGACGGCGACCGGGGTGCCGGACGCGCAGGTCGCGCACGGTCACGGAGGCGGCGGCGTCCTCGGTCGCGACGGCGGCGGGGTGGTCGGCGAGCAGGACGGCGTCGACGGCGTCGAGGACCGCGCTCGCCCGCGCGGTGTCGTGGAACCGCGCGCCCGCCTCCCGCAGCGGCCGGTGCGCCTCGGGCGCCAGCAGGATCGCGACGAGGGCGGGCGCGAGGGCGACGGTGCCCTCGACGAGGCGCAGCCCGGCCGAGACGGCGACGACGCCGACCGAGACGGTGGCGACGAGCTCCAGCGCCGTCGTCGACAGGAACGCCACACGCAGCACGGCGCTCGTCGCGCGCCGGTGGGCCTCGCCGCTGCGGGCGACCTCGTCGGCCTGGCGGCGGGCGCGGCCGAACAGCCGCAGCGTCGCCAGGCCCGTCACGGCGTCGAGGAAGTGCCCGGCGAGCCGCTCCCCCGCCGCCCACTCGCGCCGCGCCCGGGCCCGCGTCGCCCACCCGAGCAGTGCCGCGAACACCGGGACCAGCGGCAGCGTCAGCGCGACGACGACGGCCGAGGCCACGTCGGCGAGCCCCAGCACGACGAGCACCGCGGGCGGGGTGACGGCCGCGAGCACCAGCGCGGGCAGGAAGCCGGTGAACCAGCCCGCAGGTCGTCACGCGCGCCCGCGAGCGAGCGCCGGTGCCGCGCGGGTCGGCGTCGCTCGCAGCGTGGCCGCCGCGCAGCGCCGTGAGGACGCTCGCGCAGGCCCTCGACGACGCGGTCGGCGGTCCGGGCGGCGACGACGGGCTCGGCCCACGCCACGACGGCGCGGACCAGCACGAGCGCGGCGAGCACCGCGATCTCGGCCGGGGCAGCGTCCCCGGATGCTCGACGAGCGCGGCGACGAGCAGGCTCGCGGCGACGACGGCCCCGATCGTCGCCGCCGCCGACGACCAGCCCGAGCGCGACCAGCGCCGCGACGCCCGGCCGCGCCCCGCGGGCGTGGCGCAGCAGCCGGGGTCGACCGGGCCGCTCGCTCGACGACCCCACCGGTCGAGCTCCGCTCCGTTCCGTCTCCCAGCCCGCTCGCTCGCCACGCGCCGCCGGAACACCCAGTACGAGAACGCCTGGTAGGCGACGACGCCGGGCAGGACCAGCACGGCGGCGACGGTGATCACGTCCCCAGCGCGCCCGGCGAGGCGGCGCGCGCCCGTCGAGCGTCAGCGACGCGGCGGGTCGAGCGTGCTGGGCAGCACCACCGGCAGGTGCGCGGTGAACACCGCCGACCACGGCCGCCGCGACGCCCACCGAGGCCAGCGCGAAGGCGAGCAGCTCTCGGCGCGCCGCGACCAGGACCGCCACCGCGGCCGGGACGAGCGCGACCGCGAGCGGCACGCCGGCGCAGCGACGAGCACGGCGCCCCCGCGCCGCCGCGAGCGCACCGAGCGCGGCACGGCGGGCGCGGACCCGGACGGGGCCGGTGGTCCGCAGACCGAGGAACGTCGCCCCCTGCACCAGCGCGACGAGGACGCCGGCGACCGCCCCGAACAACGCGGGGTCCGAGGTGAGCGGCGCGAGCGTGCGCCCCAGCCCCGACCCGGCCGACCTCGCGACCTCGCCGTCGGCGCCGAGCGCGAGGCCGTCGACGAGCACCCCGAGGACCGCGCCCCACAGCGCGGCCACGGTGAGCGACGACGCGGCGAGCACGACGTCGCACCCGGCCCGCCACGACGCGGTACCTCCCTTGCCGCGGCACTCGATCGCGACGCCGCGCGCGGCGAGGGCGAGCAGGACCAGCACCATCGGCAGGTAGAGCCCGGAGAGCAGGGCGGCGTACCAGTCGGGGAAGGCCGCGAAGGTCACGCCGATCGCGGCGACCAGCCAGACCTCGTTGCCGTCCCACACCGGGCCGATCGTGCTCACGCCCGCGCCGCGCTCGTGGTCGTCGCGACCGACGAGCGGGGCGAGCGCGCCGACGCCGAAGTCGAAGCCCTCGAGGACGAAGAACAGCACCCAGCACAGCACGGCCAGGGCGAACCAGAGGGTCACGAGATCCATGTCGGTTCCCTCAGTAGCTCGGGACGAGGTCGCGCTCGTCGTCGTCGTCGGCGTCGGGCGTGGGGTCGGCGGGGCGGGGCGCGGCGATGCGCAGCACGAGGCGCAGCCAGACGACGGCGAGCACGCCGTAGACGGCCGCGAAGCCCGCGAGCGACGCGACGACCTCGCCCGCGGTGAGGCCGGCGCCGACGCCGTCGGCGGTGCGGAAGAGGCCGAACACGAGCCAGGGCTGGCGGGCGGTCTCGGTGAAGATCCAGCCCGCGGTCCCCGCGGCTGCGGGCAGTAGCGGCACCGTCCACAGCCCGCGCAGCAGCCAGCGGTCGGCGAGCCCGACCAGCCGGGTGCCGGCGGGCGCAGGTCGCGGCCCGGCGCGTGCGCCAGAGCACCCAGGCCGCGACCGCCGTCGCGAGCACCCCGAAGCCGATCATGAGGCGGAAGGTCCAGTAGGCGACCGGGATCCACGGCACGTAGTCGCCGGGCCCGAACCGGTCGACGTACTGCGCCTGCAGGTCGTCGATGCCCTGGACGGTGCCCGAGAAGCTGCCGGTGCCGAGGAACGACAGCAGGCCGGGGATCTCGAGGGTCAGCCACGGCTCGTGGGCCCCGGGCGAGCCGATCGCGAACACCGAGAACGGCGCCGGCGTCCGCGTCGCGTACAGCGCCTCCGCGGCCGCCATCTTCATGGGCTGGACCTGCGTCATCACCTTGCCCAGCACGTCGCCGGTCAGCGCCACCGCCGCGCCGGAGACCAGCGTGGTCGACGCCCCCACCCGGGCGAGGACGCGGCCGCCCTCGGGGTCGGTCCCCGTCCGCCAGCAGCGCCACGCGCCGACGGCGAGCAGCAGGGCCCCGCCGCCGGCGAACGCCCCGGCGATCGTGTGCGGGAACGCGGCGAGCACGACCTCGTTGGTCAGCAGCTCGGTGAAGCTGCCCAGGCGGGCGCGGCCGGTCGCGGGGTCGAGCGTGTAGGCGACCGGGTGCTGCATGAACGCGTTCGCGGCGAGGATGACGTAGGCCGAGATGAGCGTCCCGACGGCGACGACCCAGATCGTCGCGAGGTGCAGGCGCGGGCCCAGCCGGTCCCAGCCGAACCACCACAGCCCGAGGAACGTCGCCTCCAGGAAGAAGGCGAGCATCCCCTCGATCGCGAGCGTCGGACCGAAGACGTCGCCGTAGAACCGGGCGAACTCCGACCACGACAGCCCGAACTGGAACTCCTGGACCAGCCCCGTCACGACCCCGACCGCGAACGTCGCCATGAGCAGCTTCCCGACGAGCAGGGTCTGGCGCCGGTAGCGGTCGTCGCCCGTGCGCCGCCACGCCGTCTGCAGCCCGGCGGTCAGCGAGGCCAGGCTGATCGACAGCGGCACGAACAGGTAGTGGTAGATCGTCACGACGGCGAACTGCAGTCGGGACAGCTCCGTTGCGGACACTGCGGGCCTCCCACCTACGACGCTGCGTCGTATCTACGACCGAGCGTAGTACGACGACTTGCGTTGTGAAGGGTGGGCCTGCGTACACTCGGCCCGTGGCCCTGGGCGAGCTCGAACGTGCGGTCATGGCGCAGCTGTGTACCGCCGCGACGCCGCTCACCGTCCGCGAGGTGCACGAGCGCCTCGTCGACCGGGAGCTCGCCTACACGACGGTGATGACCGTGCTCGGCCGCCTCGCCAAGAAGGGCGTCGTCAGCCAGGAGCGCGACGGCAAGGCCTACCGCTACGCCGCCGCGTCCAGCCGCGAGCAGATGGCCGCGTCGCTGATGCTCGACGCGCTGGGCGACGTCGGCGAGGACCGCACCGCCGCGCTCGTCGCCTTCGCCGACCAGGTCGGCCCCGAGGAGGCGGCCACCCTGCGGGCGGCGCTCGCCGACCCGTCGGGCCGTCGTCCGTCCCGCCCGTCCGACGTCCCGGCGCCCCGCAGCGCGCCGCGACCCGTGCGACCCGGCCACCCCCGAGTCGTGATCTCGGTCGCAGCGGACCACACTGACTGACCATGGCCTCGGTGTGGCTGGCCGTGCTGGCGCTGCTGCTGGCCGGCCCCGTCCCCTCGCTGCTCGCTGATCTCGGTGCCCCGCGCCGCCGTCGTGCTCTGGCAGGCGGTCGCCCTGGCCGCCGTCCTCGCCGCGGTCGGCGCCGCGCTCGCCGCCCCCGAGGAGCTGCTGCGCGCCCTGGGCCCCGACGAGCGGCGCGGCCTCCCGCTCGTCGTCGCGGTCGCCGTCGCGGCCACCCTCGGCGGGCTCATCGCGCTGCGCCTGTTCGCGGTGCTCTCGCCCTGCTCGCCGTGCGCACCCGCCGGCGCCGGGCCCGCCACCGCGACATGGTCGACCTGCTGCACCGCGCCGAGAGCTGCGCCGACGTCGAGCAGACCGCGCCCCGCACGGTGCTGCGCGTGCTGTCCGGCGCCGTGCCGTTCGCCTACTGCGTGCCGGGCCGGGCACCCCGCGTCGTGGTCACCGAGGCGCGCGCTCGACCGGCTCTCGCCCGACGAGCTGCGCGCCGTCGCGAGCAGGCCCACCTCGACGCCCGCCACGACCTGGTGCGCGAGGGCTTCGTCGCCCTGCACCAGGCGTTCCCCATCGTCGTGCGCAGCAGGCAGGCGCGCGACGCCGTCGGACTGCTCCTCGAGATGCTCGCCCTGCGCGAGCGCCGGGTCCTCGGGCGCCATGGCCGGGGCCCTCGCCGCGTTCGCGGTCGACGGCGACCGCGACGTCGCCGCCCGCCGTGCCCGCGCCGGACGCCGCGACGCCGTCGACCTGCTCGCCACCGCGCCGAGAGCTCGCCGCCGCCGCGTGGTCGTCGGCCCACGGTCGCCGTGGTGATCCCGTGGCTGCGCGTCGCCCTCCCGCCGGGGCCGTGCCGTTCGCCTACTGCGGCCCGGGTTTCGCGACCCGCGAGGTGGTGAACGCGTCACCGACGCGACGCTCCGTCCACGCCTCGGACGGCCGGACGGAGCTGCGCGCGACGCCTGACCGCCCACGAGCAGGCCCTCCTCGACGCCCGCACGACCTCGTGCTGACCCGAGGGCCTGCGGCCTCGCGCGACCAGGCGTTCCCGGCGACTCGTCGAGGCACCGCCGCCAGGACCGCGCGATCCGGCGGGCGGTGGGCGGCTGCGGTGCGGGTCTCGGCGATGCCTCGCCGACGACCGCGCCCGCGCTCCGCTCCGCCCGCCCGGCGCGCGAGGCCGGCCGACGTCCGCCGCCAGCGCTCGCCGACCTTCGCCGCGTCGACGGCGTCGACGGCGACCTCGACGCCCGCCGCGTCAGCGACGGGGCGCGCCCATGGACCGCCGCGCGGGCGCCGCGGGTCGCCCGACGTTCTCGCCACCCGCTCGGCACCTACCTCGCCGCCGTCGCCGTGGTCGTCGTGCCCACCGTCGCCGTCGTCATCCCGTGGCTCGACATCGCCTTCCCGGCGCGCGCGTCGCGTCGGCCGCTGGGCCTTGCGACGTCGACCGGTTCCCCGACGCGCCGGCAGAACGCCCTCGACCTCGGCGGGCTGGAGGGTCGGCTGCGCGTCACCTGGTACGACGTCGCGCGACCTCGATCGTCGGCCGGTCGGCGACTCGCCTCGCGTCGCCGCCGATCATGGATTCGCGCGCGCGAGGCGGGGCGCCGGTCATGCAGACGGCGACGGGCGCCCCGCCGACCCTCAGCCGGAGACCTCGGCGAGGACCTCGTCGGCGGCGGCGAACGGGTCGAGCTCGCCGTCGACGACGCGCTCGGCCAGGCGGATGCGTGGCCCGACAGGTCGCGAGCGCTCGCGCAGGGACGCGAGGGCGATCGCCTCGACCTCGGCCCGCGCCCGCCGCAGGGGGCCCTCGCGCTCGCGGCCGTGCTCGACGAGCCAGTCGTGGTGGCGGTCGAGCGCCGCGACGAGGTCGTCGACACCCTCGCCCCGCGCGGCGACGGTCCGCACCACCGGCGGGCGCCACGACGGGCCCCCGCGCTCCCGCGGCGCCCGAGCGACATCATGTGCGCTGCAGCTCGCGGACGGTCGCGTCGGCGCCCTCGCGGTCGGCCTTGTTCACCACGAACACGTCGGCGACCTCGAGGATCCCCGCTTTCGCGGCCTGCACCCCGTCGCCCATCCCGGGGGCGAGCAGCACGACCGTGGTGTCGGCCAGGGCGATCACCTCGACCTCGGACTGGCCCACCCCGACCGTCTCGACGAGGATCACGTCGCACCCGGCCGCGTCGAGCACGCGCAGCGCCTGCGGGGCCGCCGCGGAGAGCCCGCCGAGGTGCCCGCGGGTGGCCATCGAGCGGATGAACACACCGTCGTCGGAGGCGTGCTCGCTCATCCGCACCCGGTCGCCCAGCAGCGCCCCGCCGGTGAACGGCGAGCTGGGGTCGACGGCGAGCACCCCGACCCGCCGGTCCGCCGCGCGCAGCGCCGTGACCAGCGCCGAGGTCGTGGTGGACTTGCCCACACCGGGCGACCCGGTCAGGCCCACGACGCGCGCCCGCCCGGTGTGCGGCGCGAGCGCAGGGCGGCGAGCTCGCGCAGCGCCGCACCCCGCCGGCCCCGCGTCCTCGACCAGCGAGATCAGCCGCCCGACGGCGCGCGGGCTGCCCGAGCGCGCGGAGGCGACGAGGTCGGCGAGGTCGGCGGGACCGGCGCTGGGCGGCACGGGGCCGGACCATAACCGGACGGGCGCACCGTCCGCCCGCCGACGTGGCTGGCGTCACGCGGTCGGGGTGATGGATTCAGAGAAGTAGGGTGCCCGCTCATGGCAGCACACCTCCCCGCGGCCGGCGTGACGACCGTCGACCACGTCGGCATCGCCGTGCACGACCTCGACGCGGCGATCGCCTGGTACGCCGAGCACCTCGGCCTCGTGGCCACCCACACCGAGACCAACGACGAGCAGGGCGTGCGCGAGGCCATGCTCCACGCACCCGGCGACGAGGCCGGCCCCGCGGTCCAGCTCCTCGCCCCCCTCGACGAGACCTCGACGATCGCGAAGTTCATCGACCGCAACGGCCCCGGCCTGCAGCAGGTCGCCTACCGCGTGGTCGACGTCGAGGCCACCGCGGCGATGCTGCGCGAGAAGGGCGTGCGCCTGCTCTACGAGAAGGCCAAGCGCGGCACCGCCGACTCCCGGGTCAACTTCGTGCACCCCAAGGACGCCGGCGGCGTGCTCGTCGAGCTCGTGCAGCCCGCCCGCCGCGGACCGGTCGGTCAGGCGACCCCGACCGATCGGGCGTTCCGCCGCGACCCGGGCTCGTCCACGCTCGACCCTCGGGTGGCCGCGACCTGCGAGAACGGTCACCCTCACCCCTCTACCACCATGAGCTACTCGTCGGTAACGTCCCCGCGACCCACCGACGCCGACGGAAGGCACGCCGTGCAGGAGATCCGCGACGCGATCCTCGCCGACCAGACCGACGCCCTCGCCGGGATGGCCGTCCCCGAGTCGTACCGGGGCATCACCGTCCACGCCGACGAGGCCGAGATGTTCGCGGGGATGGCGAGCAAGGAGAAGGACCCGCGCAAGTCGCTGCACCTCGACCAGGTGCCGACGCCCGAGGTCGCCCCCGGCGAGGCGATCGTCGCGGTGATGGCCAGCGCGATCAACTACAACACCGTGTGGACGTCGATCTTCGAGCCGGTCTCGACCTTCGCGTTCCTCAAGCGCTACGGCCGGCTGTCGCCGCTCACCGCGCGCCACGACCAGCCCTACCACGTCGTGGGCTCCGACCTCGCCGGCGTCGTGCTCGCCGTCGGCGCGGGCGTGCACGCCTGGAAGCCCGGCGACAAGGTCGTCGCCCACTGCCTGGACGTGCAGCTCGAGTCCCCCGCGGGCCACGACGACACGATGATGGACCCCGAGCAGCGCATCTGGGGCTTCGAGACCAACTACGGCGGCCTCGCCGACCTGGCCCTGGTCAAGACCAACCAGCTCATGCCCAAGCCCGACCACCTGTCGTGGGAGGAGGCGGCGAGCCCGGGCCTGGTCAACTCCACGGCCTACCGCCAGCTCGTGAGCCACAACGGCGCCAACATGACCCAGGGCGACGTCGTCCTCATCTGGGGCGCCTCCGGTGGCCTCGGTGGCTACGCCACCCAGTTCGCGCTCAACGGCGGGGCGACGCCGATCTGCGTCGTCTCCAGCCCCGAGAAGGCCGAGCTGTGCCGCTCGATGGGCGCCGAGCTCGTCATCGACCGCAACGCCGAGGGCTACAAGTTCTGGTCCGACCCGCAGACCCAGGACCCCAAGGAGTGGAAGCGCTTCGGCGCGAAGATCCGCGAGCTCACCGGCGGCGACGACCCCGACATCGTCTTCGAGCACCCCGGCCGCGAGACCTTCGGCGCCTCGGTCTACGTGACCAAGCGCGGCGGGAAGGTCGTCACCTGCGCCTCGACGTCGGGCTTCATGCACCAGTACGACAACCGCTACCTGTGGATGAACCTCAAGCGGATCATCGGGTCGCACTTCGCGAACTACAAGGAGGCCTACCTCGCCAACCGGCTGGTGGCCCAGGGGAAGATCCACCCGACGGTCTCGCGGACGTACGCCCTCGAGGAGACCGGCGAGGCGGCCAACGACGTCCACCACAACTCCCACCAGGGCAAGGTCGGCGTGCTGTGCCTCGCGCCCGAGGAGGGCCTCGGCGTGACCGACCCCGAGAAGCGGGCGAAGCACGTGGACGCCATCAACCGCTTCCGCGGGGCCTGAAGGCCCGCCGACCGAAGGGCCTTCGCGACCTGCGACGATGCCCACCCGGACGGGTGACGGCGTGTTCGTCACCCGTCCGTGGAGCGCAGGGGGGACCGCCGGTACCGTGGCGCGCATGGCCGCCGACGAGCGCGAACTGTTGCCGCTGGGGACCGGCTTCGACGTCGTGCGCCGTGGCTATGACCGCGGGCAGGTCGAGGACCACCTCGACCGCGTGGAGGCCGATCTGCGCATCCTCACCGCCGACCGCGACGCGGCGGTCGGGCAGGCCTCCGAGCTCGCGCACGCGCTCGACCAGGCCCGCGCGCACGTCGAGGAGCTGCGGGGTCAGGTCGACCGGCTCGCCGCCCCGCCCGACAGCATGGAGGGGCTCTCCGAGCGCCTGCAGCGCATGCTGCGCCTGGCGCAGGACGAGACCCGCGAGATGCGCAGGCACGCCGACCAGGTGGCCGCGCGCACCCGCGCCGACGCCGACGAGTACGCCCGCAGCACCGTCGGCGAGGCCGACCAGCACGCCCGCTCGGTGGTCGCCCAGGCCGAGGACCACGCCGGACGCCTCGTCGCCGACGCCGACGACCACGCGCGGGCCCGCCGCGAGGAGGCCACGACACCGTCGAGGAGGCCCGGCGCCGGGCCGCGCGACCATCGAGGAGGCCGAGGCCGAGGCCGACCGCGTCCGGGTGCGCTACGACGGGGCGCTCGCCGACGCCGACCGGCGCCGCGACGAGATGGAGTCCGAGCACGTCACGCTGATGACGGGTGCCCGCGACGAGGCCGCCCGCGTCCGCAGCGAGGGCGAGCAGGAGCGCGAGCGCTCCGACCACGAGGCCGAGACGCGGCGCAAGCGGGTCGCCGACGACTTCGAGATCGCGATGGCCGGGCGGCGCCGCGAGTCGATGCGCGAGCTCGAGACCTCCGAGTCCGTCGCGATGGCAGGCCGAGCGCGAGAGCGCGAGCGCCGCGGCGCGCGGGCCGAGCAGTCCGGCCGAGGCGCGCGCGAGGCCGAGCGCGTCGAGGCGACGCCGAGGTCGCCGAGCTGCGGCCGACGCGCGTGGCGAGCAGCCGAGCGCGAGGCGCTGGGCTCGCTGCCCACCGTCGACGCGTTCCGGGCGACGGAGCGACGAGGCCGAGGTCGGGGCCCGAGCCGGCCCGGGGCCCGCGCACCCGCCGCACGCGCGTCGCCGAGCAGCACCACGCTGATGTGAGGGGCCCGACGGCGACCAGCGCATGGCATTCGTCGCCGGGATGACCGTGGCGGCCACGGCGGACTCGCCGTCGCAGGCCGCGGCACCGGCCGACACGTCGGTCACCGAGCGGCAGTGCTTCAACGGCGACGGCCGCGTCCAGCGCGAGGCCGACGGCGTCGGCACCTGTGTGGGCGGCACGAACGACGGGCTGCTCATCGACGACGGCGTCGACCACTCCGCGCCGGCACGTCGTCGAGCCGCGTCCGACGCCGCCGCGTGCGCACCGCCGACTCCGGCACCAGCTCCGACGACGGGTACGGCCGCTCCCGCTCCGACGACGCGGACAGCACCAGCCGCTCCGACAGCGACGGCGGGTACGCGCGCGACGACAGCGACGACGACGACGAGCCGAGCCGCAGCTCCGGCCCCGCTTGGTCGCGGCCGGACCCGCTGATCGCGCGCGCGTCAGTCGACCCAGTCGTCGGCGGCCGTGGCGGCGCTCGTCGCCGCCCGTGGCGTCGTCGACGCACCACGTGACCACGTGCGGCGTCCCCGGGCGGATCTCCTGCGAGCAGCCCGGGCAGCGGTACTCCTTGGTCGCGGCGCTGCCGCTGACCGAGCGCACGGCCCAGCGCCTGCCCGCCCGCTCGGGCGGCAGCGGCGGCGCGGGTCTCCCCGCGGCCGCCGGGTTCCGTCGTCCCATCGGCGCCCGGGACCCCTAGCGGCGGGCGTGGTCGCGGAAGCCCTGGCCGGTCTTGCGGCCGAGGCGGCCGGCGGTGACGAGGTGCTCGAGCAGCGGCGCCGGCGCGAAGCCCGGCACGCGGAACTCGTGGTGCAGCGAGCGCTCGATCGCGAGCGAGACGTCGAGACCCACGACGTCGAGGAGGGCGAACGGCCCCATCGGGAGCCCGCAGCCGTCGGTCATCGCCGCGTCGATGTCCTCGAGTGTCGCGTAGTTGGCCTCGAGCATCGCCGTCGCGTCGTTGAGGTACGGGAACAGCAGCGCGTTGACGATGAACCCGGCGCGGTCACCGCAGAGCACCGGGTGCTTGCCGATCGCGGCGGTCTCCGCGCGGACCGTCGCCGTCACCTCGGGGTCGGTGGTGATGGGGCTGACGATCTCGACCAGACGCATCACGGTCGCCGGGTTGAAGAAGTGCATGCCGACGACGTCGCCGGGCCGCGACGTGGCCGCGGCGCATTCGACGACCGGCAGCGACGAGGTCGTCGTCGCGAGGATCGCGCCCGGCTTGGCCACGCGGTCGAGCTCGCCGAACACTTCGCGCTTGACGCCCAGCTCCTCGGCCACGGCCTCGACGACGAGGTCGCAGTCGGCGAGCGCGTCGAAGCCGGTGGTCGTGGTGACCCGGGCCAGGGTCTCGTCGCGGTCGGTCTCGGCGAGCTTGCCCTTGGTGACGGCGCGCTCCAGCGACTTGCCGATCGCGGCGAGGACCGCGGCGCCCTTGTCCTCGCTGCGCGCGCGGACGACGACCGAGCGCCCGGCCTTCGCGAACACCTCGGCGATGCCGCACGCCATGGTGCCCGTGCCGACGACGCCGACGGTCGAGACGGGGCGCGTGGTGTCGCGCTCGGAGCCGGGCGGGGCGGGCGTGAACTTGTCGGCCACGACCTCGGGCGACGACGGCGCCGCGTAGGTGTAGAAGCCCGGCACCCGACTTCCGGCCGAGCAGGCCCGCGGTGACCATCTGGCGCAGCAGCGGGCGCGGCGCGTGGCGCTGGTTGTGCGTGTGCCGGTACATCTCCTCGAGGATCTCGAGGGCGGTGTCGAGGCCGATGAGGTCCATCAGCGCGAGCGGGCCCATCGGGTAGCCGCAGCCGAACTTCATCGCCGCGTCGAGGTCCTCGCGCGAGGCGTAGGCCGACTCGAACATGCCGACGGCCTGGTTGAGGTAGGTGAAGAGCAGGTGGTTGGCGATGAAGCCCGCGCGGTCGCCGCAGACCACGGGGTTCTTGCCCAGCCGCTGCGCGAGCGCGCGGACGTCGTCGACGACCTCGGTCTCGGTGACGACGGTGCGGACCAGCTCGATGAGCGGCTGCACCGGCGCCGGGTTGAAGAAGTGCATCCCGACGACCTTGCCGGGGCGCTCGGTGCGCACCGACAGCTCGGTGATCGACAGCGACGACGTGTTCGACGCGACGATCGTCTCGGGCCCGCAGACCTTGTCGAGCAGCGCGAGGACCTCGGCCTTGAGCTCCATGCGCTCGGGCACGGCCTCGACCACGAGGGCGACGTCGGCGAGCGCGGCGATGTCGGTGGTGGTCGTGACGCGCTCGAGCAGGGCGTCGCGGTCCTCCTCGGAGATCTTGCTGCGCTTCAGGGCGCGCTCGGTGGACGCCTCGAGCGTCTCGCGGCCCTTGGTCGCCCCCGCGTCGTCGATCTCGACCGCGACGACCTCGAGGCCGTTGCGCGCGAACACCTCCACGATGCCGACACCCATCGTGCCCAGACCGACCACGCCCACCCGGTCGAACTCGCGTGCCACGTCCAGCGTCCCTTCGTCGACGTCCCGCCCGTCGACTTCGGCCCGGGAGTCCTCGGCCCCGGCGGTGGCCGATCCTGACACGCCCCGCCGGGCGACGGCCCCACCGGAGGACCAGGGTCACTACCGGGCGGTAACTTTACCGGTTCCGCCGGTAGATCAGCCCGGCCATCAGCGACAACGCGCGCACGACCCACCGCGGGCGGTCGAAGGTCATGACGTTGATGCTCTTGAACCGGCGCTCGGAGACCGCGAGCGCGCGGCAGAACTCCCGCAGGCCGTCGCGTCCGTGGATGCGCCCGAACCCGGAGTCGCCGACCCCGCCGAACGGCAGCGACGGCATCGCCGCGAACGCGATGACCCCGTTGACCGACACCATCCCGCAGCGCAGCTTCCGGGCGATCTCGTAGCCGCGCTTCTTCGCGAACACCGAGCCGCCGAGCCCGTAGCGCGACGCGTTCGCCCGCTCGACGGCCTCGTCGAGGTCACGCACCCGGTTCACCACGACGGTCGGCCCGAACGTCTCCTCGGTGACCGCGGTCGAGTCCTCGGGGACGTCGGCGAGCACGACGGGGTCGACGTAGGGCGCCCGCACCGACTCGCGCCCGCCGACGACGGCGCGCCCGCCGCGGTCGATCGCGTCGCCGATGTGGGAGGCGATCACGTCGACCTGGCTCGGCATCGTGATGGGACCGTAGATCGACCGCGCCTCGCCGCCGGGACGCACGACCGCCGCGCGCTGGGCGACCTTGTCGAGGAACTCCTCGGCGACGTCGTCGACGACGTAGACCCGCTCGACGCCGACGCAGGTCTGGCCGGCGTTCGACATCGCGCCCCAGATCGCGGCGGCCGCAGCGTCGTCGAGGTCCGCGTCGGCGTCGACGAGCATCGCGTCCTTGCCGCCGCACTCGACCAGCACCGGGGTGAGGGTCTCGGCGCAGGTCGCCATCACGCGCTTCGCGGTGGCCGTGGAGCCCGTGAACGCGACCTTGTCGACGCCCGCCCGGCACAGCGCGGCGCCGGTCTCGCCCTCGCCGGTGATCACGCCGAACAGCCCCTCGGGGGCGTCGGGCACCGCCTCGACGAAGGAGTCGGCCAGCCACGCCCCGATCGTCGGGGTGAGCTCGCTGGGCTTGAACACCACGGCGTTGCCCGCGGCGAGCGCGTAGACGATCGAGCCCATCGGGGTGAAGACCGGGTAGTTCCACGGCCCGAGCACGCCGATGACCCCGAGCGGGCGGTACTCGATGGTCGCGCGGTGGTTGACCATGAGCGCGCCGGCCTCGAAGCGCTTGCGCCCGAGCGCGGCCTTGGCGTGCTTGCCCGCCCAGTGCAGGTGGTCGATGACGAGGACGACCTCGATGCGCGCGTCGTCCATCGGCTTGCCCGTCTCGCGGGCGACCAGCGACGCGAGCTCCTCGGTGCGCGCGATGAGCAGCCGGCGCCAGGACCCGAGGCGCGTGCGGCGGCCGTCGAAGCCGAGGTCGGCCCACCACGCCGCGGCCTCGCGCGCCCGCGCCACCACTGCCGTGACCTGCTCGGCGTGTGCGCCGGGTGGCTCGCGATCGTCGAGCCGTCGCGCGGGTCCACCGACGTCGAAGGTCGCCTGGTCTGACTCGGTCGGGCGCTCGGCGCTCGCTCGGCCTGGGTGGTCATGGGCGGACCCTACGCGGGAGTAGCCCGGGCACGATCACGCGTCGAGGTCACGGCGCGGCCCGTGCGCGCGGCCGTCGCGTCGAGCTCCTCGCGCGCGGGGCGGGTCCAGTCGGCGTGCAGGCGCATCCCGTCGTCCGCGCGGCGGGCGATGACGTGCAGGTGCACGTGCCAGACCGACTGCCACGCCACGGCACCGTCGGCGAGCAGCAGGTTCACGCCGTCCGCGAGGCCCGCGCCGCGCAGGCCACCCGCCACCGTGCGCGCCAGCGACCACACGGCGGCGCCGTCGGCGTCATCGACCCCGGCGAGGTCGGCGCTGTGGACCTTCGGCACGACCAGGACGTGGCCGGGCGTCACCGGCTGCAGGTCGAGGAACGCCACGGCGCGCCCGGTCGTCGCGACCACGCTGGCCTCGGCCCGGCCGTCGACGATCCGGCAGAACACGCACTCGCCGTCGACCTCGGCGGGCAGACCCTCACCGCGGACCGGCCGCCTCCGGGGCCACGCCATCAGAACAGGCGGAACTCGTCGACCTCGGCCCCGCGCAGCGCGTCGTAGTCGAGGGTGACGCACCGGATCCCCCGGTCGGTGGCCAGCACGCGGGCCTGCGGCTTGATCTGCTGAGCGGCGAACACCCCGGCGACCGGCGCGAGCAGCGGGTCGCGGTTGAGCAGTTCGAGGTAGCGCGTGAGCTGCTCGACGCCGTCGATCTCGCCACGCCGCTTGATCTCGACCGCCACCGACCCGCCGTCGCCGTCGCGGCACATGAGGTCGACCGGGCCGATCGCCGTCGGGTACTCGCGGCGCACCAGGGTGTAGCCGTCGCCGAGCGTCGTGACGTGCTGGGCGAGCAGCACCTGCAGGTGCGCCTCGACGCCGTCCTTGACGAGGCCCGGGTCGACGCCCAGCTCGTGGGTCGAGTCGTGGAGGATCTCCTCGAGCTCGATCGTCAGCGTCTCGTCGGCCTTGTTGCGCACGACCCAGCGCCCCGGCACCTCACCCGCCCCGGCCTCCTCGGTGAGCCGGCACGGCGGGCTCATCCAGTTCAGCGGCTTGTAGGCGCGGTCGTCGGCGTGGACGCTGACCGACCCGTCGGCCTTGACCAGCAGCAACCGGTTCGCGCTGGGCAGGTGCGCGGTCAGCCGCCCCGCGTAGTCCACGGTGCAGCGGGCGATGACGAGGCGCACGGGCCGGACTGTACCGATGGTCCGGCTCCCCTATCGGCGTGCTGTCCTCAATCGCTGCGCGCGTCCGACTGAGACGATCGGGCCGTGGAGACCACCGGTAGCCGCGAGGTCTACGCCAACGCCTGGATGACGCTGCGCGAGGACACCCTGCGCCGCGACGACGGCAGCCCCGGCCTGTACGGCGTGGTCGACAAGCCCGACTACGCGCTCGTGATCGCGCTGGACGGCGACCGGGTCGCCCTCGTCGAGCAGTACCGCTACCCGCTGGGACGGCGCAGGCGCGAGTTCCCCCAGGGTACCGCGCCCGACCGCGCCGAGGCGGAGCCCGCCGAGCTCGCCGCCCGCGAGCTGCGCGAGGAGACCGGGCTGCGCGCCGCGACGTGGACGTACCTGGGCCTGCTCGACGTCGCCCCGGGCCTGTCCTCGCAGCGAGGGCGGGCGTTCCTCGCCACCGACCTCGAGCACGGCGAGCCCGAGCGCGAGGCCACCGAGGCCGACATGCGCACCGTGTGGCTCACCCGCGACGCGTTCGAGGACGCCGTCCGCACGGGCGAGATCACCGACGCGCAGTCGCTCGCCGCCTGGGCCCTGCTGCTGCTGCACGAGCGCGGGAAGGACACCACCGGTGACCGCGTCGGATCGCCCGCCGAGCGTGATCTTCCCGACCGGGCGGGCACACGGGGCCGTGCCGTTGCCGTTGCTGCGTCTGGGTCCCCTGTCCGTGCCCTCCCCCGAGGAGGTGGCGGGCGCGGCGCGGTCGACGCTGGGCTGGACGGGCGAGGTCGTTGCCCTGGGCGCGTCGCTGCCGGGAAGGGTCGACGCGCTGATCGTCGAGGTCGAGCGCCTCGTCACCGTGCTCGGGCGCATCACCGAGCGGGTCGACGGCCTCATCGACCGCGCCGACACCCTCGTCGTCGCCTGCGACTCCGTCATCGACACCGCGAAGGCGGTCAGCGCGGGCGCGGGCGAGGTCGTCGAGGCCTCGCGGGGGATCACGGTCGGCGCCACCGAGGTCGTCGACCTCTCGCGCGGCATCACCACGGGCGCCACCGAGGTCGTCGAGCTCTCCCGCAACCTGACCTCGGGGGCGGGCGAGGTCATGGAGAAGGCCGGGCTGACGAGCGCCGCCGCGCAGGAGCTCCTCGACCTCTACCGGCCGATGCTCGAGCGCGGCGCGCCGCTGGCCGGCCGGTTCGTCGACGACCTCACCCCCGAGGAGGTCGACGCCGCGATCAAGCTGGTCGACCAGCTGCCGGTGTTCACCGAGCACATGGTCTCCGACATCATGCCGATCCTCGAGACCTTCGACCGGGTCGGGCCCGACCTGCACGAGCTGCTCGACGTCACGAAGGACCTGCGCCAGGGCCTCGCCGGCATCCCCGGCCTGTCGTTCCTGGTCAAGCGGGGCGCCGGCAAGGACGAGAAGGACGACTGACCCGCGGGCAGCCCCGGCGACGGGGGCCGACCCCGGCCTGGGCGCCGGGGCGGGCGTCCTGCGCCCCGTGCGGCTCGCCCGAGGCCGTGCACCTCGCGGATGACGTCGACGAACTCGCCCATGATCCCGGTCAGCGAGTAGGTCTTCGGCGTCACCACGCGGTGCACGCCGAGGCGCTGGAGCTGCTCGGCGTCGTTCGGCGGGATGATCCCCCCGACCACGACGGGGATGTCGGCGGCGTCGGCGCGGGCGAGCCCGTCGAGCACCGCCGGGACGACCTCGAGGTGCGAGCCCGAGAGCACCGAGAGCCCGACGACGTGCACGCCCTCCTGCACCGCGGCGGCCACGATCTCGGCCGGCGTCAGGCGGATGCCCTGGTAGATGACCTCGAAGCCGGCGTCGCGGGCGCGCACGGCGATCTGCTCGGCGCCGTTGGAGTGGCCGTCGAGCCCGGGCTTGCCGACCAGCATGCGCAGCGCCGCCACGCCCAGCTCGTCGGCCGTCGCCCGGACCCGCGCCCGGACGTCGGCGAGCTCGGCGGGGGCCTCACCCGCGCCGCCGGACGCGGCCGACACGCCCGTGGGCGCGCGGTAGGAGCCGAAGACGTCGCGCAGCGCGCCCGCCCACTCCCCCGTCGTCACGCCGGCACGGGCGGCCTCGAGCGTGGCCTCCATGAGGTTCTCGTCGGTCCTCGCCGCGGTCCGCAGTCGCTCGAGCGCGGCGTCGGCGGCCGTCTGGTCGCGGTCGGCACGCCACTGCGCCACGGCGCGCGCGGCCTCCTGCTCGACCTCCTTCTCGACGGTGAAGATCGCCTCGGCGCCCTCGGCCTGCAGCGGCGACGGCTCGGTGGAGGTGAACTTGTTGACCCCGACGACGGTGTCCTCGCCCGACTCGAGGCGCGAGCGGCGCGCCGCGAGCGAGGAGACCAGCGCCGACTTCATGTAGCCGGAGTCGACGGCGGCGACCGCCCCGCCCATCTCGGCGACCTTGGCGATCTCGGCCCGCGCGCCCTCGACGATCGCGGCGGTCTTGGCCTCGACGACGTGGGAGCCGGTGAAGATGTCGTCGTAGTCGAGCAGGTCGGTCTCGTAAGCGAGGACCTGCTGCATGCGCAGGGCCCACTGCTGGTCCCACGGCCGCGGCAGCCCGAGGGCCTCGTTCCACGCCGGCAGCTGCACGGCGCGGGCACGCGCGTCGCGCGAGAGCGTCACCGCCAGCATCTCGAGCACGATGCGCTGCACGTTGTTCTCGGGCTGGGCCTCGGTCAGCCCGAGCGAGTTGACCTGGACGCCGTAGCGGAAGCGGCGCAGCTTCTCGTCGGTGACGCCGTAGCGCTCGCGGCAGAGCTCGTCCCAGAGCTGGGCGAACGCGCGGAGCTTGCAGACCTCCTCGACGAAGTGCAGGCCCGCGTTGACGAAGAACGAGATGCGCCCGACGACCTTCCCGAAGTCGTCCTCGGGCACCTGCCCGGACGACCGCACCGCGTCGAGCACCGCGGTCGCCGTCGAGATCGTGAACGCGACCTCCTGCGTCGGCGTCGCCCCGGCCTCCTGCAGGTGGTAGCTGCAGATGTTGATCGGGTTCCACTTCGGGACGTTCACGTAGGTCCAGGCGATCATGTCGGTGATCAGCCGGACGCTCGGCGCGGGCGGGAACGCGTAGGTCCCGCGCGACAGGTACTCCTTGACGATGTCGTTCTGCGTGGTCCCGGCGAGCTTCGCCCGGACCTCGGCGACGTCGAGGCCCGCCGCCTCGGCCTGCTCGTCGGCGACGGTCGTGTAGAGCGCGAGCATCCACATCGCGACCGCGTTGATCGTCATCGACGTGTTGGCCTCGTGCAGCGGGATCTCGTCGAACAGCGTGCGCATGTCACCGAGGTGCGACACCGGGACCCCGACCTTGCCGACCTCGCCGCGGGCGAGCTCGTGGTCGGGGTCGTACCCGGTCTGCGTGGGCAGGTCGAACGCCACCGACAGCCCGGTCTGGCCCTTGGCGAGGTTGCGCCGGTAGAGCTCGTTGGACGCCCGCGCCGACGAGTGGCCGGCGTAGGTCCGCATGACCCAGGGGCGGTCACGCGAGTCGTCGGTGGGGTACGGCACGAGGGACACCTCCGTGCAGGGGCCGGACCCGGCGAGGTTACCGGCGGGTCAACCGCCACGGCACGGGGCTTCGCATGCTGTGGCACACATGACCGGTCATGTTGCGAAGTCTGCGAAGGACCCGCGGTGGGAGGATGACGTGATGGTCGGGTCGGATCGACGGAGATCTTCGTGGCGCTCGGGGTGGTCGCGCTGCTCGCGGGCATGCTGCGCTACACCTTCGGCAGCGGCTCCACCGGCGCGATGCCCGACGCCCACGGCGACCTCGGCCTGCTCGAGACGGTCGCGGTCGTGCCCACCCGCGAGGCGGCCGACGTGCTGGTGGCCAAGCTCGCCCGCGAGCGGGTGCGGGTCACGGTGAGCCGCGGCGAGGAGGGCTGGCGCCTGCTCGCCTTCCCCGCCGACGCCGACGACGCCCGGTCGGCGCTCCGCCGCGAGGGCGCTCCGTGGATAGCCTCCTGCGGAAAGCGTCACGGGATCTCGCAGGCTCCACTCGATCGGTGCGTCGAACCGGACGTGAACCAGGATCCGGATCAGTGGCAACGGCTGAAGCGCGAGCAGGAGGGGGTCGTCGGTGTCGCGCAGGCCCGCTCGCTGGGGCTGAGCGAGAACGTGGTGCGAGCCAACATCGCGGCGGGACGCTGGCTGCCGATGTTCCGCGGGGTCGTCGCCGTGACGAACGGCGACCCCACCCCGGCCATGTGGCGCCGAGCAGCGCTGCTCTTCATCCCCGGCGCGGCGTTGATCGTCAGTCAGGGCGGAGCGCGGCGGCGGTGCCTCGCCGTGGAGCGACGCGCGCCCCCGCACGCGACCTCCGCGTCGAGCATGTCGCTGTCCGGGGATCGTTCTGCACCCAGCGACCGCGGCGTTCGCATCATCGGCTCTGAGCGGACCGACCCACCGGTCGCCGACGAAGACCGGCACACGCTGATCGACCTGGCGGTCGTCGGGGTCGACCCGGTCGCGGGTGGGCGGTCGAACGCGGTGGTGGCCCTTGGCGAGTCGCGCCGAGCTCGCGACCCCCGCGCCGACGTGGCCCGTAGCCGAGACGGGGCGGTCACGCGAGTGCGGTGGGGTACGGCACGAGGGACACCTCCGCGCAGGGGCCGGACAGGTTACCGCTGGTCGCGAGCGGCACGTCGGTTGCGGTCGCTCACGGGTCGGGTCGGTGCTCGAGGCCGACTACGCGCTCGACGTCGAGGAAGCGCACGGGCTCCCTCCGGCGACCCGACAGGTGCGCCATGGTCGTGTCGAGGGCCGTTCTGCGCTACACCTTCGGCGACCGGCCCCGAGGGCGCTGACCCGACGGCTCGACGGCTGGGCGTACCACCGCGACCGGAGGACCGCACTCCGCGACCGGCAACGCGACAACGCCGCCGCCGACGTCCGGGCGCGCCTGACCTTCGGTGTCGAGGAGGTGCACGGCGCGCCGTGCCGGACGATGACGACGGTCGCGCATCGACTCGCCAACTCGACGGGACGGCCCTCGCGAACGACGCCCGGTGAGCTTTGCGTGGCCATAGCCACGGGTCAGCATGCGCGACGGAGGAGCGCACACCCGCTCGATCGACCCGCCGAGGGCCGCGAGCTTCTCGACGAACAGCGGGTAGCCGCGGTCGATGTGCGCGACGTCCCAGACCTCGGTCTCGCCGTCGGCGCACAGCCCGGCCAGGACCAGCCCGGCGCCCGCGCGGATGTCCGAGGCCCACACCGGCGCCGAGGACAGCCGCGGCACGCCGCGGACGACGGCGTGGTGCCCGTCGGTGCGGGCGTCGGCGCCGAGGCGGACCATCTCGTCGACGAACCGGAACCGGGCCTCGAACACGTTCTCGGTGATCATCGACGTGCCCTCGCTGACCGCGGAGAGCGCGATCGCCATCGGCTGCAGGTCGGTGGCGAACCCCGGGTAGGGCAGCGTCACCCAGTCCACCGACCGCGGCGGGCCGTCCATCACCACCCGGAAGCTCTCGGGCCCGGTCTCCACGGTGGCCCCGGCCTGCCCGAGCTTGTCGAGCACGAGGTCGAGGTGGTGCGGGTCGACGCCGCGCACCGTCACGTCGCCCCCGGTCATCGAGACGGCGAACGCCCAGGTGGCGCCGACGATGCGGTCGCCGATGACGCGGTGGGTGGTGGGCGTGAGCGCTGCACCGCCGTGCACCGTCAGCGTCGAGGTCCCCGCACCCTCGATCTTCGCGCCCATCTCCTGGAGCATCCGCACCAGGTCGACGATCTCGGGCTCGCGCGCGGCGTTGTCGATCACCGTGGTGCCCTCGGCGAAGACCGAGGCCATGAGGATGTTCTCGGTGGCCCCGACGCTGGGGAAGTCGAGCCACACCTGCCCGCCGCGCAGGGCGTCGGCCTGGGCGACGACGCAGCCGTGCGAGATCTCGCTGCGCGCGCCGAGCAGGCGCAGGCCGGCCTGGTGCATGTCCAGCGGCCGGGAGCCGATCGCGTCGCCGCCGGGCAGCGGCACCACCGCGCGCCCGCACCGCGCCACGAGGGGCCCCAGCACGCAGACCGACGCGCGCAGCCTGCTCACCGAGCGGTAGTCGGCCTCGCTCGCGAGCTGCGCGGGCACGTCGATCTCGACGACGTCGCCACGGATCTCCACGGTGCACCCGAGACTGCGCAGGACGTCGGCCATCAGCGGGACGTCGAGGATCTCGGGGCAGTTGGTCAACGTCGTCCGGCCCTCGGCGAGCAGCGCCGCCGCCATGAGCTTGAGCACGCTGTTCTTCGCGCCCACGACCTCGACCGGGCCCGACAGCGCGCCGGAACCCCGCACGACGAAGTGCTCGTCACGGATTGCGACGCTACCGGGGCGAGCAGGGCACCGCCCCGTCGGGGTGTCGAGCCCTAGGGTGCCGGTCATGGCCGTGCACCTGACCCGCATCTACACGCGCACCGGGGACGACGGGACCACCGGCCTGTCCGACTTCTCCCGGGTGCCCAAGACCGACCCGCGCCTGGCGGCCTACGCCGACTCCGAGGAGGCGAACGCGGCCATCGGCGTGGCCCTCGCGGTGGGCGACCCGCCCGAGGCGCTGGTGGCGCCGCTGCGCCAGATCCAGAACGACCTGTTCGACGTGGGGGCCGACCTCGCGACGCCGATCCAGGAGAACCCGGAGTACCCGCCGCTGCGGGTCACCGAGCGCCAGGTCGAGCGGCTCGAGGGCTGGTGCGACGAGTTCAACGAGGGCCTGGCGAAGCTGAACTCGTTCATCCTGCCGGGCGGCACGCCGGCCGCGGCGTACCTCAACGTGGCGCGCACGGTCACCCGCCGCGCCGAGCGCAGCACCTGGGCCGTGATCGCCGCCGACCCGGACCGGACGAGCACCCTGCCCGCGCACTACCTCAACCGGCTCTCCGACCTGCTGTTCATCTTCGGCCGCGTCGCCAACCCCGGCGGCGACATCCTCTGGGTGCCGGGCGGGCCGGGAGGAGAGCGCCCAGGGGACGCCTACGCTGGCCTGGCGGTAGCCCGTGCGCCCCGGGGATCGACTCGAGCCACGACGAGAAGCCGGTGACGGCGTCGGGCTGCATCGCGAGCTCCCAGGTGCCGCTCGAGGTCCGGCAGCGCAGCACCGTCACCGAGGCCGCGTGCATCTCCCCGGCCTGGGGGCCGCGCCGGTCGACGATCTCGAGGTCGGTGCGGTCGAGGATCACGTTGGGACCGCCGCGCAGCCCGCTCACGCGGTACCAGCGGAACTCGTCGCCCCGGTAGCGGCCCAGCCCCGAGTGCCAGCCGCGGGCGTCGTCCGCGTCGCGGGCCTCCCGCAGCGCGACGTCGACGCCGCCCTTGCGGAGGATCCGGACCCGACGCAGGGTCAGCAGCACGAGCACGAGCAGGACCGCGAGCACGACGATCCCGCCGAGCTCGAGAGCCATGAACACGCCCGGCTGGGTCAGCGCTCCACGCTCTCACCGGCGGCGCGCAGCCGGGCCGTGGCCCGGGCCTTCGCCGCGGCGGTGTCGTCGTGCGGGTCGTCGCCCTCGGCCTTCTGCAGCGCGTCGCGCGCGGCGGCCACGTCGATCTCGTCGGCCATCTCGGCCTGCTCGGCGAGGATCGTCACCGACTCGGCGGTCACCGACAGGAAGCCGCCGAAGACGGCGGCGTGGAACGTCTCGCCCTCGCTGGGGTCGATCCGCACCACGCCCGCCTCGGTCAGCGCCGCGATCACCGGCTCGTGGCCGGGCAGCAGGCCGATGTCGCCCTCGACCGTGCGCGCGGAGACGAAGCCGGCCTTGCCCGACCAGAGCTTGCGCTCCACGCCCACGATCGCCACGTCCATCTCGGCCACGTCAGTGGTCCTTCCTGCTGCCCGGCCCGGTACCGATCACGAACTACTGGTACTTCTTCTGGTTCTCTTCGACGTCCTCGAGACCGCCGACCATCGCGAAGGCCTGCTCGGGCACGTTGTCGTACTCGCCCTTGCAGATCCGGTCGAACGCCTCGACGGTGTCCTTGACGTCGACGAACGAGCCCGGCTCACCGGTGAACTGCTCGGCGGCGTACATGTTCTGCCCGAGGAAGCGCTCGATGCGCCGCGCGCGGGCGACGGTGAGGCGGTCCTCCTCGGAGAGCTCGTCGATGCCGAGGATGGCGATGATGTCCTGCAGGTCGTTGTAGCGCTGCAGGATGCGGATGACCTCGCGGGCCACGCGGTAGTGGTCGTCGCCGACGTACTGCGCGTCGAGGATCGTCGACGTCGAGGTCAGCGGGTCCACGGCGGGGAAGATGCCCTTGGCGAACACGTTGCGCGAGAGCTCGGTGGTCGCGTCGAGGTGGGCGAACGTGGTGGCCGGCGCCGGGTCGGTGTAGTCGTCGGCGGGCACGTAGATCGCCTGCATCGAGGTGATCGAGCGGCCTCGGGTCGAGGTGATCCGCTCCTGCAGCTCGCCCATCTCGTCGGCCAGGGTCGGCTGGTAGCCCACCGCCGAGGGCATGCGGCCCAGCAGCGTCGAGACCTCCTGGCCGGCCTGGGTGAACCGGAAGATGTTGTCGATGAAGAGCAGGACGTCCTGCTCCTTCACGTCCCGGAACCACTCCGCCATCGTCAGGCCCGACAGCGCCACCCGCATGCGGGTGCCCGGCGGCTCGTCCATCTGCCCGAAGACGAGGGCGGTGTCCTTGAGGACGTCGGCCTCGCCGAGCTCGACCCAGAGGTCGTTGCCCTCACGGGTGCGCTCACCGACGCCCGCGAAGACCGAGGTCCCGGAGAAGTTCCGCGCGATGCGCTGGATCATCTCCTGGATCAGGACGGTCTTGCCGACGCCCGCGCCGCCGAACAGGCCGATCTTGCCGCCCTGGACGTACGGGGTGAGCAGGTCGACGACCTTGAGCCCGGTCCACAGGACCTCGGTCTTGCCCTCGAGGTCCTCGAAGGGCGGCGGGTCGCGGTGGATGCCCCAGTGCTCTTCGTCCGCGGCGTAGCCCGGGTCGTCGAGGCAGTCACCGAGGGCCGAGAACAGGTGGCCCTTGACGGCGTCGCCGACCGGCACCGTGATCGGGCCGCCCGAGTCCTGGACCTCCTGCCCACGCACCATGCCGTCGGTCGGCTGCATGGCGATCGTGCGGATCTGGTTGTCGCCGAGGTGCTGGGCGACCTCGAGGGTGATGTGGTTGGTGCGCTCACCGAGGGTGACGTCGAGGGTGAGCGCGTTGAAGAGCTCGGGCACCTCGCCGCGCGGGAACTCCACGTCGACGACGGGCCCGCGGATGCTGGTCACACGACCGACGGCGCCGGGCGTCTTCTCGCCCCCGGAGGTGCCCTCGGCCTCGGCCGAAGCGGTCTGGGTCATGTCGGACGTCTCCTAACCGAGCGCGTCGGCGCCACCGACGATCTCGCTGATCTCCTGCGTGATCATGGCCTGACGCGCCTGGTTGGCCTCGCGCCTCAGGTTGTCGACCAGCTCGTTGGCATTGTCGGTGGCGGCCTTCATGGCCCGCTGACGAGCGGCGGACTCGGACGCCGCGGCGTCGAGCAGCGCCGCGAACACCCGCGCGCGGATGTACTTGGGCAGCAGCGTGTCGAAGAGGACCTCGGGCTCGGGCTCGAAGGCGTACTCCGCCCCGCGCTCCGAGGAGCCCGACGAGTCGGAGGACTGCTCGTCGCCGTCGAGGAGTCGCCGTCGCCTCCGAGTCCGGGCCCGCTCGACTGCTCGGCCTCCTCGAGGTCGAGCGGCGCGATTTGCCTGCTCACCACCGTCTGGCTGGCCAGGGAGGTGAACTCGGTGAACACGACGTAGAGCTCGTCGACGCCGTCGAGGCCGTCGGCCTCCTGCGGCGGGGTGAACGACGGCCCCCGCGACGAGGACGGCGTCTCCGAGTCGCCGTCGGCGGACTCGTCGTCCTCGCGCTTGACGGTGTCGTCGCCGCCCGCGAGGAAGCACGCCGTCATGGAGTCGGCGGCCACGCACGCGTTGGGGTAGTCGGGCACCTCGGAGAAGCCGGTGAACGTCCCCGCCGCCGTGCGGTTGCGGAAGCGGAAGTACGCCTCGGCCTTGCCGCCGATGACGAAGAGCTGCGTCTCCTTGCCCTGCTCGCCGAGCTCCCGGATCAGGCGCTCGGACTCGCGCAGGACGTTGGCGTTGTAGCCGCCGCAGAGCCCGCGGTCGCTCGAGACCACGAGGATCCCGGTGCGCTTCGGCTCCTCGCGGGGCGTCAGCAGCGGGTGGTCGCTGGCCCCCGCCTCGGCGGCGGTGGTGAGGACGTGGGTGAACTCGTCGGCGTAGGGGCGCGACGCCTTCACCCGGGACTGGGCCTTGGTGATGCGCGACGCCGCCACCATCTCCATCGCCTTGGTGATCTGGGCGATGTTGTTGGTGGACTTGATGCGCCGCCGCAGGACGCGGAGAGAGGCGGCCATCGGCTAGTTCCCGGAGCCGGAGGTTCGGAGGACGGAGTCGTCGTCGGACCCGGACTCGCTCGGACCTGGTTCTCGCCGACGAGCTCGTTCCGTCCGTCGCCGCCGTCGTCGGTCGACGCCCTCGCCTCGACTCGACTCGGTCTCGGAGTCGGTGCCCGACTCGTTCTCGCCGACGAGCTCGCCGGTGCCGCCGTCGTCGGTGCCGCCCGCGCCCTCGCCGGTCTGGAACTGGTCCTTGAACTCGGAGACGGCCTTGTTGAGCCGGTCCTCGTCCTCGTCGGAGAGCTTGCCGGAGTCGCGGATCTCCGAGAGCACGCCGCCGTCACGACGGACGTGCTCGAGGAACTCCGACTCGAAGCGGGGCACGTCCTCGACGGGCACGGCGTCGAGGTGACCGCGGGTGCCGAGGAAGATGCCGGCGACCTCCTCCTCGACCGGGTACGGCTCGCCCTGGCCCTGCTTGAGCAGCTCCATGAGGCGGGCGCCGCGGTCGAGCTGGGCCTGCGAGGTGGCGTCGAGGTCGGAGCCGAAGGCGGCGAACGACTCGAGCTCGCGGTACTGGGCGAGGTCGACGCGCAGGCGGCCGGCGACCGACTTCATCGCCTTGATCTGCGCGTCGCCGCCGACGCGCGACACCGAGTTCCCGACGTTCAGCGCGGGCCGCTGGCCCTGGTTGAACAGGTCGGACTCGAGGAAGCACTGCCCGTCGGTGATCGAGATGACGTTCGTCGGGATGTACGCCGCGATGTCGTTGTCCTTGGTCTCCACGATGGGGAGACCGGTCAGCGACCCCGCGCCGAGCTCGTCGTTGAGCTTCGCGCAGCGCTCGAGCAGGCGCGAGTGCAGGTAGAAGACGTCGCCGGGGTAGGCCTCGCGGCCCGGCGGGCGCCGCAGCAGCAGCGAGATCGCGCGGTAGGCCTCGGCCTGCTTCGAGAGGTCGTCGAAGACGATCAGGCAGTGCTTGCCCTGGTACATCCAGTGCTGGCCGATGGCCGAGCCGGTGTAGGGGGCGATGTACTTGAAGCCCGCCGGGTCGGACGCCGGGGCGGCGACGATCGTCGTGTACTCCAGCGCGCCGGCCTCCTCGAGCGACTGGCGCACACCCGCGATCGTGGTGCCCTTCTGGCCGATCGCGACGTAGACGCAGCGGACCTGCTGCTGCGGGTCGCCGGTCTCCCAGGCCTCGCGCTGGTTGATGATCGTGTCGGTGCAGACCGCGGTCTTGCCGGTCTTGCGGTCACCGATGATCAGCTGGCGCTGGCCGCGGCCGATCGGCGTCATGGCGTCGATCGCCTTGATGCCGGTCTGCAGCGGCTCGGAGACGCTCTGGCGCTCGACGACGGTGGCCGCCTGCAGCTCCATCTCGCGCTCGGTCTCGGACTCGATGTCGCCGAGGCCGTCGATGGGCTGGCCGAGCGGGTTGACCACCCGGCCGAGGAAGGCGTCGCCCACCGGCACGGAGAGGACCCGCTCGGTGCGCGTGACCTGCTGGCCCTCCTCGATCTTCTCGTACTCGCCGAGGATGACGACGCCGATCTCGCGCTCCTCGAGGTTCTGGGCCAGGCCCAGGATCCCGCCGGGGAACTCGAGGAGCTCGTTGGTCATGGTCGAGGGCAGGCCCTCGACGTGCGCGATGCCGTCACCCGTCGAGGTGACGATGCCGACCTCCTGACGCGTCGAGTCGCCCGAGTAGGAGGACACGTAGTCCTCGATGGCGCTGCGAACCTCGTCGGAGGAGATGGTCAACTCGGCCATGGTTCCCGCTCTCGCTTAGTCCTTCTAGGAGTCTGGTGTCGCTCAGCCGAGCCGTCGGCCGAGCTCGTCGAGGCGGCCTGCCGCGCTGCCGTCGATGACCTCGTCCCCGACCTGGATGACGAGCCCGCCGACGACGGCGGGGTCGACCTCGAGGTGGACGGTGATGTCACGTCGGTAGATGCGGCCCAGCGCGTCGGCGAGACGCGACTGCTGCTGCTCGGAGAGCGCCACCGCGCTGCGCACGACGGCGACCGAGCGCTGACGGCGGTCGGCGGCCAGGCCCGCGAGCCGCTCGAGGCCGGCGGCCACGCTGCGCCCCAGGGGGTGGGCGACGAGCTGGTCGGTCAGCTTGCGCGTGACCGGCTCGGCCTTGTCGGCCAGCAGCCGGTCGACGACCTGCTGCTTGCCCTCGGCGGGGGCGGTGGGGTCGCCCAGGAGGCGCTCGAGGTCGGGCTGGCCGCCGACGATGCGCCCGAGGCGGAACAGCTCGTCCTCGACGGCGTCGAGGCGGCCGTCGCGCTCGGCGGCCACGAGGAGCGCCTCGCGGGCCGCGGTGCGCAGCCCGTCGACCAGGTCCTCGGGACGCGACCACGACGACGGCGACCGCGTGCGCACGATCTCGGCGGCCGCGCGGCCGACCTGGTTGTCGAAGAGCCGCGACGCGAGGTTCTCGCGGGCCGAGGCGTCGCCCGAGGCGTCGCCCAGCGTCCGGCGCAGGACGTGCTCGCGGCCGAGGACGTCGGCGACCGCGTCGAGCTGGTCGGCGACGGTCACCAGGTCGTCGGACGAGGCCTGCTCGGTGGCCTCCGACAACCGCGAGCGGACCGCGCCCAGCGCCTCCCGGCTCGCGGCCGGGAAGTCGCCGAGGATGGTGGCGGTCATCAGCTCTCCCCGTTCGACTTGAGTCCCCGCGGAACCCGGGGAGGGTCGGTCGACCCGCCGGCCGGCGACCCCGCGACGGGCCGGAGTCCTCGACGCCCGACGTCGCGGCGCCGCCGCGGGCGCCCGGGCCTGCGAGCTCGGTCGAGGGCGCCGGGCGCGACCCGTTGGCCGAGCCGCCCCCCAGCCCCTCGAGCTCGTCGAGGAAGCGGTCGACCGACTGGCCCTTGCTCGCGTCGTCGGACAGCGACTGCTGCACGATCCGACGGGCGAGCTCGACCGACTGCGCACCCACGTCGGCGCGCAGCAGCGACACCGTCCGCGAGCGGGAGGCCTCGAGCGACTGGCGACCCTGCGCCTTGATGCGCTCGGCCTCCTCGTCGGCCCGGCGGGCCATGTCCTGCTTGATGCGCTCGGCGTCGGCCCGCGCGTCGTCGCGGATGCGGGCCGCCTCGTTGTCGACGCCCGCGAGCTTCTCGCGGTTGCGCTCGAGCTCGGCGCGCGCCTCCTCCTGGTCGGCGTCGGCCCGCTCGATCCCCGACCGGATCCGCCCCGTGTCGTCCTGGTGGGACTTCACGAACGTCGGCCAGACCTTCGTGCCGACGATGTAGACGAGGATCGAGAACGCGACGAGGCCGACCACGATCTCGGAGAGGTGCGGGATCGCCGCCCCGGGCTCTCCGGCCGAGGCGACGACGTCGACGATCACTGGAGGGCGAACGCGAGGACGAGGCCCAGGATGGCGAGGGCCTCGGAGAGGGCGAAGCCGATGAAGGCGATGGTCTGCAGCTGGCTGCGGGCCTCGGGCTGGCGGGCGACGCCGTTGATGAACGCGGCGAACACGATGCCGACGCCGATACCGGGGCCGATGGCCGACAGGCCGTAACCGACGACGTTGAGGTTTCCGGAGAGCACGGGGGTGAGTCCTTTCGCAGGGGGGACGGGAGGTGGTGTGAGGGCCGGGGCTAGTGCTCGTCGGCCAGCGAGGCGCCGATGTACGACGCCGTCAGGACGGTGAAGATGTAGCCCTGGACGACCTGGATGAACGCCTCGAACCCGGTGAAGACCACGGCGAACGCGGCCGAGAACGGCGACACGAGGGCGAGGCCGATCGATTCGGACTCGAGGAGCATGTACTCGGCGCCGAAGATGAACAGCAGGAGCACGTGGTGCCCGGCGAACATGTTGCCGAACAACCGGAAGGCCAGGGTGACCGGCCGCAGGATGATGTTCGAGAGGAACTCGATCGGGGTGAGGATGATGCGGACCCAGCCCGGCACGCCGGGGGGCCAGGTCATGAGGCGGACGTAGCCGCCGAACCCCTGCTTGCGCAGGCCGACGACGTTGAAGACCACCCAGGTCAGGATGGCCAGCGCGTAGGCCATGCCCGGGCGCGACATCGTCGGGAACTGGATGAGGGGCACGATCCCGAAGACGTTGTTCACCAGGAGGAACGCGAAGAGCGCGACCAGGTACGGGACGTACTTGCGGAACTCCGGCCCGATGTTGTCGCGGGCGATCTGGTCGCGCACGATGCCGTGGAACTTCTCGGCGGCGTACTGCAGGCGACCCGGCACCAGCTGCACCGACTTCGTCGCGAGCAGGAAGAACCCGGCGACGATCACCGCGGCCAGGATCAGCTGGATGACCGGCTTGTCGAGCCACTCGAACGGCGTCCCCGGGAACATCGGGGGATGTTGAAGTCCAGAGCTGGGCGCCTTGAACCGGGCGCTGCGGTGGCGGCTCGGCGGAGCCTGCGCGTCACCAACGACGAGGATCACCCGTGGTGCTCCTTCCGGTCCACCGGGCCGGCGGGGCCGGGCTGCGGGATCGGGGGTGTGGGGGGGTCGTAAAGGTAGCGGATGTAGATCAGCGAGAACGCGGCGGCCCCGCCGAGCAGGAGCCCGACGAGCAGGAACCACCGGGTGCCGAGTAGCCGGTCGGTACCCCATCCGATCAGTGCGAACACACCGATCCCGGTGATGAGGTGGGAGAGGATCGTCCAGGCGTCGGCGGGCGAGTCTCGACGCGAACCCTGTCGGGTGCTTCCCGCAGCTCCGCGGAGGCTCTCCTGCGCCATCGGCGGCACCCTATCAGCACGAACGGCTCATTCCACTACGGGTTGTCGGAGGTGGTTCGTCACCATCCGCCCGGATCGCCCGACCCGTCGTCCGGGGGCGGTCACACCGCGATGGTCGGCATCTTCGCGCGGGCGAACGCGACGGTCTCGCCGACGATGAACGCCAGCGCGGTCGCGCCCAGCGCGATCGCCGCGACCCGGGTGTCGACCAGGTCGAAGGCCCGCACCACGAGGAACAGCACGAAGAGCAGGGCGAGCTTGCCGACGAAGCTGACCATCGCGATCGTCATGACCGATCAGCGGCGCCGCCTCGGCGGTCCAGCCATGACCAGCGGCCCCAGCGCGCACACCACGACGACGAGCACGAGGCCGACCAGGGCGGACGCGATCGCCGCCGGACCGGCGAGCACCCCGGCGAGGACGACCGCGAGCACCCCGACGACGAGCGCGGGCCAGAGCCCCCCGCGCAGCATCGCCCGTGACACCGACCGGATCTGGGCGACCGTCGCGGCGTCCGGCGGGTCGTTCGGACCCACGGGCGGGGTGGGTGGAGGGCTCTGGCCCGGGCTGGTCATGGGGAGGCACTCCGATGGGTCAGGGGCGGGGATGCAGGTCGTCGGGGCGGTCAGGTCGGCGGCCGGGGCGCGAGCGCAGCCGCGGGACGGCGGAGGCGAGCACCGCGGCGAGCAGCCCGAGGGCGACCAGCCACACCACCACGAAGGGGTTGTCGATGAGCGCGAGCGCGACGGCCCCGAAGGCGAGGACCCCGGCCCACAGGTAGATGAGCAGCACCGCGCGCCGCTGGGAGTGGCCGATCTCGAGCAGCCGGTGGTGCAGGTGCATCTTGTCGGGCGCGAACGGGCTGCGGCCCGCCCGGGTCCGGCGCACGACCGCCATGACCAGGTCGAGCAGCGGGACGACGAGCACCGCGAGGGCGACGACGACCGGCGCGAACAGCGCGAGCGCCCCCCCGGAGCCGGTCCGGGCGTAGTCGACCTGTCCCGACGCCATCGTCGTGGCGGCAGCGAGGGTCAGGCCGATGAACATCGATCCCGAGTCGCCCATGAACAGGCGGGCGGGCTGGAAGTTGTGCGGCAAGAAGCCCGCGCACGCGCCGGCGAGGACCGCGGCGATCAGCGTCGGCGGGTACGTGGTGACGTCGCCGTTCTTCGACACGATCAGGCCGAGCGAGAAGGCGCAGGTCGCGACCGCGGCGATGAGGCCGATCCCCCCGGCCAGGCCGTCGAGCCCGTCGACGAAGTTCATCGCGTTCACCAGTACGACGCACAGGAACATGGTGATGAGCAGGCTCTGGACGGGCCGTCGAAGAGGACGACCGAGCCGACGCTGCTGCCACCGGTGCCGTTCCACGGTACGTAGAGCTGGAGCCACTGCACCCCGAACAGCACCAGCACGCCCGCCGCGAAGGTCTGGCCCGCGAACTTGGTGAGCGCGTCGAGCCCGAAGCGGTCGTCGAGGACCCCGACCAGCACGATGACGCCGCCCGCCGCGCACACGCCGACGGTCTCCGACGAGTAGTCGAACGCGCGCCCGAGCACCGGCAGCTGCGAGGCGACGAACACCCCGGCGAGCAGGCCGATGTACATCGCGACGCCGCCGAGGCGCGGGATCGGGATGACGTGGACGTCGCGGCTGCGCGGCACGGCGATGGCCCCGATGCGCAGCGCCACCCGGCGCACGACGCCGGTCACGAGGAACGTGACGACCGCCGCGCACACCGCGACCAGGAAGAACTCCCTGATCGGCAGCCCCTGCGGGGCGAACGCCGGCGACGGTCCCACGCCCCGACGTAGCCCGACCCGGTGGCGCTGCCGTGCACCCCGCCGGTTCCGCACGAACGGCGCGT
The DNA here is from genome assembly GCA_030449875.1 of Aegle marmelos. Lineage (NCBI taxonomy): Eukaryota > Viridiplantae > Streptophyta > Magnoliopsida > Sapindales > Rutaceae > Aegle > Aegle marmelos. The sequence goes on from JASUUL010000141.1 coordinate 167,716, forward strand.
TCGCCGCAGTAGAGCGACGTGACGCGCCGTTCGCGAACGGGCTAGCGGGCGTACGCCGGGAAGCGGGCCACCAGGCGGCCGACCTCGTCGCGGGTGTCGGCGAGGGTCTTCTTGCCGTCGTCGGTGGCCTCGTCGGCGGTCACGGCTGCGGCGATCAGCCGAGCGACCTCCGGCATCTCGCCCTCGCCCATGCCCTGGGTCGTGATCGACGGCGAGCCGACGCGGATGCCGGACGCGGTCATCGGCGGCTGCGGGTCGTACGGGATCGCGTTCTTGTTGAGCGTGATCCCGGCGAGCCCGCTGCGCGCCTCGGCCTCCTTGCCGGTGACGCCGATGGGCTGCAGGTCGAGCAGCGCGAGGTGGGTGTCGGTGCCCCCCGAGATCGCGCGCATGCCGTGGCCCTCGAGCGCCGAGGTGAGCGCCTGGGCGTTGGTGATGACCTGGCGGGCGTAGCGCTGGTAGTCCTCGCTCGCGGCCTCGGCGAGCGCCACGGCCTTGCCGGCGACGGCGTGCATGAGCGGCCCGCCCTGCAGGAACGGGAAGACGGCCTTGTCGAGGGCCTTGGCGTGCTCGGCCTTCGAGACGAGCATGCCGCCGCGGGGGCCGCGCAGCACCTTGTGCGTCGTGAAGGTGACGACGTCGGCGTGCGGCACCGGGCTGGGGATGGCCTGCCCGGCCACCAGCCCGATGAAGTGCGCGGCGTCGACCCACAGGACCGCCCCGACCTCGTCGGCGATCTCGCGGAAGCGCGCGAAGTCGATGAGCCGCGGGTAGGCGGTCGCACCGGCGACGATCATCGTCGGGCGGTGCTCGAGGGCGAGGTCGCGCACCTGGTCGTAGTCGATGAGCCCGTCGTCCTCGCGCACGGTGTACGGGACCGGCTCGAACCACTTGCCCGAGAAGCTGACCTTGGCGCCGTGCGTGAGGTGCCCGCCGTGGGGCAGCGACATCGCCAGCACCTTGTCGCCGGGCTTGGCGAAGGCCGCGTACACCGCGAGGTTCGCGTTGGCGCCCGAGTGCGGCTGCAGGTTGGCGTGCTCGGCGCCGAAGAGGGCCTTCGCGCGCTCGATCCCGATCTCCTCGGCGCGGTCGACGACCTCGCAGCCGCCGTAGTAGCGGCGCCCCGGGTAGCCCTCGGCGTACTTGTTCGACAGCGTCGAACCCAGGGCCGCGAGCACCGCCGGGCTGGTCAGGTTCTCGCTCGCGATGAGCTGCAGACCGCCGCGGAGGCGGTCGAGCTCGTCGTCGACCACCTGCGCGATCTCCGGAGCGACCGCCTTGAGCGCGTCGTAGTCGGGGCCCCAGAAGTGCGTCACCGGCCATGTCGAGCCACGTTACCGGCTGTTCATGCTGGGACGGGGGGGAAGCTCACCCGAGGGCGACGTCGGCGTTACCGGCTGTTCACGCGTCCGGCCGGGCTCGTCGCTGGCGGATGATCGTCGACGCGACCCGCGCACTCGCCGCCGTGATGCGAAGCGGCGAGCTGCTCAGCGCGCCCCGGTCGACCGTCGTGGCGGGCGGCCACCGGGCGTCCGACGACCTCGGTGACCTGGGCGAGCGTGACCGCGCCCTCGCGGCGCACGATCGGCTCCTCGCCGGTGAGGTCGACGATCGTCGACGCGAGAGCCCGCCCGGCCAGAACGCCTCCGACCAGGTCGCGCGGGACCGCGAGCCGCCGTCGATCGTCGGTAGACCTCGACCTCGTCGCCGAGCTGCATGCGGCTGCGCGCCCGCTCGCACGGCCGTCGCGGGTCGGCGTCGGCCCGAGGAGACGTTGGCGCTCGACTGCGCCATCGCCCGCGTCGGCGCTCGAGAAGCTCGAGCGTCACCGGGTGCATCGGCATCCGCAGCATCACCGTGCCGCGCGTGCGCCCGAGGTCCCAGTTCAGGCTGGGCGCGTGCGGCAGCACGAGCGACAGCCCACCGGGCCAGAACGCCTCGACGAGGTCGCGGGCCACCGGCGGGACGGTGAGCACGAGCCCGTCGATCGTCGACCACGACCCGACGAACACCGGCACGGGCATGTCGGGCCCGCGCTGCTTGGCCGCGAGCAGGGCGCGGACGGCCGCCGGGTCGAAGGCGTCGGCGCCGATGCCGTAGAGCGTGTCGGTGGGCAGCACCACGAGCCGGCCCGCCCGGACCGCGCCCGCGGCGGCGGCGAGGCCGGCGGCGCGACCGTCGGGGTCGCCGCAGTCGACCACGGTGCTGATGGTCATGGTCGACCCTGGTCCGCGTCTCGGCGCCGGTGATCACGACGGCGAGATCCTGCGGGAGGGGCCGGTCACCGCCGAGGACGCATCACGCCGCCGTCAGCCCGGCCGCGCGACGGGCGGCGTCCCGGTGCCGTAGCGCGGTCGGCCGGTGAGGTCCTCGCGCACCACCACGCCCTCGAAGCCCCCCGCGCGCAGGCGGCGGGCGACCTCGTCGCCGTGGCTCTCGTCGTGCTCGGTGCCGAACTGCCCGCCCGGGCGGAGCAGGCGGGCGGCCGTGGCGATCATCGGCGTGATCACGTCGAGCCCGTCGGTGCCCGCGACCACCGCGCGGGCCGGGTCGTGGCGCACCTCCGGGCCGACGGGCGTCGCCGACGGCACGTAGGGCGGGTTGGCGACGACGAGGTCGACGGCGCCGTCGAGCTCGGCGAGCACGTCCGGGGCGGTCACGTCGCCCTCGTGCACCGGGTGACCGGGCGCACGGCGTCGCGCGGGCGGCGAGGTTGCGCGGGCCCACGCGCGGCCGCGGGGTCGGCCTCGACGGCGTGGACCACCGCGTCCGGGCGGGCCGCGGCGAGGGCGAGGGCGAGCGCGCCGCTGCCGGTGCACAGGTCGACGACCAGCGGCTCGCGTCGCCGGCGCAGGCGAGTCGAGCGCCCAGGCCAGCAGCAGCTCGGTCTCCGGCCGCGGCACGAACACCCCGGGCCCGACGAGGACCTCGACCGGGCCGAGGACCGCGGTGCCGAGCAGGTGCTGGAGCGGCTCGCGGGCGGCGCGCCGGGCGAGCAGCGTCGAGCGCCGCCGCGGCGCTCGGGGTCGGGGACGTCGGCGCAGCAGCAGGCGCCGAGCGCCCGACGCCGAGGACGTGCGCGAGCAGCAGCTCGGCGTCGACGCGGGCGCTCTCGACACCGGCCGCCGACAGGTGGGCGGTGGCGTCGGCGAGCACCGACCGCACGGTGGCCGTCACGCCCGGCTGGTGTCCTGCGCCGCCTGCTCGAGGCGCTCGGCCCGGTCGGCGTCGCGCAGGGCGTCGAGCACGGCGTCGAGGTCGCCGTCGAGGACCCGGTCGAGGTCGTGGGACTTGTAGCCGATGCGGTGGTCGGAGATGCGGTTCTCCGGGAAGTTGTAGGTGCGGATGCGCTCGGAGCGGTCGACGGTGCGCACCTGACTGCGGCGGTCGGCGGCGGCCTCGGCGGCCTCCTTCTCGTCGGCCATCGCCTGCAGCCTGCTGCGCAGGACCTCCATCGCGCGCGCCTTGTTTTGCAGCTGGGAGCGCTCGTTCTGGCAGGTCACGACGACGCCGCTGGGCAGGTGGGTGATCCGCACGGCGGAGTCGGTGGTGTTGACGCCCTGCCCGCCCTTGCCCGACGAGCGGAACACGTCGACGCGCAGGTCCTTCTCGTCGATCTCTATCGCGCTCTGCTCGGCCTCGGGGTACACGAGCACGCCCGCCGCGGAGGTGTGGATGCGGCCCTGCGACTCGGTGACCGGGACGCGCTGCACCCGGTGCACGCCGCCCTCGTACTTCAGCCAGGACCAGACACCCTCGGCGTCCGTACCGGGCGCGGTGACGGTGGCGGTGACGTCCTTGTAGCCGCCGAGGTCGGACTCGGTGGCCGAGAGCACCTCGACCCGCCAGCCCCGGCGCTCGGCGTAACGGGTGTACATACGCAGCAGGTCGCCGGCGAACAGCGCCGACTCCTCGCCGCCCTCGCCCGACTTCACCTCGACGACGACGTCGGCCGCGTCGGCGGGGTCGCGGGGCACGAGCTGCTCGGCGAGCCGGTCGCGCAGGGAGGCCACCCCGGCCTCGAGCTCGTCGGCCTCGACGCCGAACGCCGGGTCCTCGCGGGCGAGCTCGCGGGCGTCGGCGAGGTCGGCCTCGGCGGCCGTCAGCTCGCCGACGGTGGCCACGACGGGGGCGAGCTGGGCGTAGCGGCGCCCGAGCGAGCGGGCGAGCGCCGGTCGGCGTGCACGTCGGGCTGCGCGAGCCGCGCCTCGATGCCCGCATGCTCCTCGAGCAGGGCGCGCACGGCCGCCGAGTCGGCGCTCGACGTCCCGATGCCGTCGTCATCGCTGCCTCCGTCATCGACCGCTCCGGTCCGCTGCTCCCCGACACACGACGACGCCCGCCGCCCCGACCCGCGGGGTCGGTGGGCGACGGGCGTCGGAGGAGCTACTTGCGCGCGGCGCGCTTGCCGTACCGCGCCTCGAAGCGAGCGACGCGGCCGCCGGTGTCCATGATGCGCTGCTTGCCCGTGTAGAAGGGGTGGCAGGCGGAGCAGACCTCGACGGTGATGTTGCCGCCCGCCTTGGTGCTGCGCGTGGTGAACGAGTTGCCGCAGCCGCAGAGCACCTGCGTGTCGACGTACTCGGGGTGGATGCCGCTCTTCACAGCCGGGTCCTCTCCATCGTGGTCGCCGGGTCCCCGTGGCGCGTGCGGCGGGGTGAACCGGAACCGGTGGCGCGGACATTCTCGCAGGAGCGCCCGCTGGTCCGGTCAACCGGCCCGGTGCCGGTTGTTCCCGGTCACGGGTCGGTTGGTGGGGTCAGGGCGAGGGGAAGTTCTGCCGCCGACGGGTCGCTGGACCCACATCGAGCCCGTCTTCGGCGAGCCGATCGAGGTGAAGTCGCAGTCCAGGATGTTGCGCCGGTGCCCCGGCGAGTTCATCCAGTCGGTCATGACCTCGTCGACGCTGGTCTGGCCCTCGGCGATGTTCTCGCCGGTGCTGGCGCCGTTCCAGCCCTCGCCGCGGATCCGCTCCTTCGGCGTGGTCCCGCCCTGGCCGGTGTGGCTGAACGCGCCGCCCGAGTTCATGTAGCCGGCGTGCTTCTGGGCGGCGCGGGCGAGGGTCGCGTCGCTGCGCAGCGGGCCGCACCCGGCGCTCGCCCGCTGCGCGTTGACGTTCGCCAGCAGCGCGCCGACGACGCCCGACGGCGTCGGGGCCGCGGGCTTGGGCGCGGGACGCGACGTCGGCGCGGGCAGCACGGGCAGCGGGGGCGCGGGCAGCAGTTCCCAGTCCTGCGTCGAGCGGGGGCTACCGAGGGGGCGCTCGAGGGGCTCGCAGGGCACCATCGCGACGCCGGTCGTCTCGGTCCGCGGCGCGCCGGGGCGGTCGGCACGGTGCCCAGGCGGCGCGTCGGCGTCGGCCGGTGCGCAGCCGGTAGTAGCCGGCGGGGTCGGGACGACGTGCCAGGTCTGGGCCTCGCCGTCGCGGGGCCGTGCTCGCCGCCCCGTCGCGGGCGCGCGGCGGCGCGCGTCGAAGCAGAGCGGGTCGGAGCGCGGGTGGTGTTGGTGAGCCGGTAGGTCGTCGCGTCCGGGGCGGGCGGGGCGCGCGGGGGCCGGGGTGCGCGCGGGGGTGGGCGTCGCGACGCCGAGCGCGCGGGGGGCGCCACCGACCACACCGCCCGCGGCCGCCCGGCAGTCGTCGAGGCCGCGCGCCCGTCGAGGACGCCCGCGGCTGCTGCCCTGGCCCGAGGCACCGCGCGGGTCGCGCCGTCGCGGCACGACGCCGCGGGCGGGGCGCGTCGCCTCGGCGACGCTCAGCGTCGCGCGTGCTGGTCTCGCCAGGCGGTACGTGGCCAGCGGCGCCGCCCGCGGCGGGCGCGGCCGGGGCGGCGGGGGCCACCGGCAGCGGCGGCACCGGCTCCGGCGAGGACGAGCACCCCGCGAGCAGGACCACCGTGGTCACGACCGCGGCCCCGGCCGAGACGGCGGGGCGAGGGCCGAGCCCGAGGGCGAACACTCACGTACTCCCGGTGACGTTGATGGAGACCCCGACGTCGGTCGCGCTCCGCCGAGCGGAGGCAGCCGGAGTCTACGAATCGTCTCGATCACGCTCGCCCCGGGTCCTCGAATCATGTCGACTGCTGGGGGCCCATTCGCCACCACGTACTCGTCTGTTCGCCGCGCGCCGGCTGAACGAACGGCACCGTCGTTCGGACGGAACGGCTCGGCCGTTCACTCACGGGGCGAGGGACCGCGGGCGGTTCGTCGCGGCGACGTGTGCGCGCATCATGATCCAACCGGTTGTGGACCATGAACGAGCGCACACTCGTCGCGCAAGATCGGCTCCGCCTCGCCTCGCGGCGCCGCCGGCGTTCGTCACGGCACCGCCGTTGAGCCGCCCGGACGCATGCGCGCCCGCGCGGCTCCGTCACGGACGAACGGCGCCCTCGCCGACGTGAAGGAAAGACGCCGTTCGTTCGACGCGGCGAGCCCCCGAGCCCGACGAGCGAGGCCGCCCGGAGGCGACCGACGAGCGGCGACGGGGCTCAGTCCTCGTCCTTGCTCGGCGTGTTCTTCGAGACCTGCATGAGGAACTCGATGTTCGTCCGCGTCTTGCGGAGCTGGGAGAGCACCAGGTCGATCGCGGCCTGGTCGTCGAGGGCGGCGAGCACCCGGCGGAGCTTGACCACCACCGCGTGCTCGTCGGGCGACATGAGCAGCTCTTCCTTGCGGGTGCTCGAGTCGCCGATGTCGATGGCCGGGAAGACGCGCTTGTCGGCGATCTTGCGGTCGAGCTTGAGCTCGGCGTTGCCGGTGCCCTTGAACTCCTCGAAGATCACCGTGTCCATCGTCGAGCCGGTCTCGACCAGGGCCGTCGCGAAGATCGTCAGCGACCCGCCGTCCTCGATGTTGCGCGCCGCGCCGAGGAAGCGCTTCGGCGGGTAGAGCGCCGTGGAGTCGACACCGCCGGACAGGATCCGGCCCGACGCCGGCGCCGCCAGGTTGTAGGCCCGGCCGAGGCGGGTGATGTTGTCGAGCAGCACGACGACGTCGTGGCCCTGCTCGACCAGGCGCTTCGCCCGCTCGATCGACAGCTCGGAGAGCGAGGTGTGGTCCGACGGCGGCCGGTCGAAGGTCGAGGCGATGACCTCGCCCTTCACCGACCGCTGCATGTCGGTGACCTCCTCCGGCCGCTCGTCGACGAGCACGACCATGAGGTGGACCTCGGGGTTGTTCGTGGTGATCGCGTTCGCGATGTTCTGCAGGATCGTCGTCTTGCCCGCCTTCGGCGGCGACGCGATCAGCGCCCGCTGGCCCTTGCCGACCGGCATGACCAGGTCGATCACGCGCGTGGTCAGCTGGCTCGAGTCGGTCTCGAGGCGCAGCCGCTCGTTGGGGTAGAGCGGCGTGAGCTTGGTGAACTCGGGACGGCGCCTGGCCTGGTCGGGGTCGAGCCCGTTGATCGAGTCGATGCGCACCAGCGGGTTGAACTTCTGGCGGTTCTGCTCGCCCTCGCGCTGCTGGCGGACCTGCCCGGTCACGGCGTCGCCGCGGCGCAGCCCGTGCTTGCGCACCAGCGACAGCGACACGTAGACGTCGTTCGGGCCGGAGGAGTAGCCCGAGGTGCGCACGAACGCGTAGTTGTCGAGCACGTCGAGGATCCCGGCGACGGGGATGAGGACGTCGTCGTCGCGGACCTCGGGCTCGCCGCCGCCCTGGCCCTGCGTCTGGCCCTGACCCTGGCCGCCGCGCTCCCCGCGCTCGTTGCGGTTGCGACGGCGGTCGCGGAACCGGCGGCCCCGCCGGCGGCCACCGCCCTCCTCGTCGTCGTCGTCCTGCTGGCCCTGGTCGGCGACGCGCTGGTCCTGCTGCTGCTGCTGGTCCTCGGCGCTGGTCGCTGCTGCTGCTGGCTGCTGGCCGCGGGCCCTGCCGTCGCTGGTCCTGCGCTGGTCGCCGTTGCGGTTGCGCCCACGGCCGCCGTCGCGCCCGCCCTGCTCGTCGGCCTGGTCCTGCTGGCGGTCGTCCTGCCGGCGGTCGTCCTGCTTCCGACCGTCCTGCTCGGGCCGGGAGGGCTGGTCGTCGACCGGCGCGGCGGCGCGACCGCTCGGCGCTCACCTGGTCCGCGGCCTCGGCGCGGGCGTCCTGGCGGCCTCGGCGGCGCCGCGACGGGCTGGCTCGCTGGGGGCACCGGGGCGCTCGGCGTCGGCGGGGCGCTGCGCCGGCCACGGGTCCGCGCGGGGCGCCCGTTGGCCGCGGCACCGTCGTCGTCCTGGTCGGACACCGTGCCCGACTCGGTGGGCGACGAGGCCGCGACGGCGTCGGTCGTCGCCGTGACGTCGTCGGCGCTCACCGTGGTCGACGCGGGCGCCTCGGCCGGGACGGACGGCGCCGGAGCCTCGGCCGGCGTCGCGGCCGGCGTCTCGTCGGGCACCGTCGGCGAGCTCGCGGTGACGCGGCGGCGACCGCCGCGGCGCTTCGGGGCCTCGCTCGCCTCGTCCGCCGCACCCGTCCCGTCCTGCGCGGGCTCGGTGGCCTGCGCGGGCTCGGCGGCCTGCGCGGGCTGGGCGGCCTGCGCGGGCTCCGCCGGCGTCTCCGGCGCGGCGTCGTCTCCGAGGGGGAGCTGGGCGGCACCGGACTGGCGCCGGCGGATCTCGGTGATGAGGTCGCCGCGGCGCAGGCCCGCGGTGTCGACGCCGAGCGACCCGGCCAGCTCGCGCAGCTCGGCGAGCACCATGCCGGTGATCCCTCCCCGGCGACGGCGCTCGCCGCCTGCGGGGGCGGAGCCGGAGTCGGCGGGGGTCTCGGAGGCCGCGTCGGTGGAGATGACGTCGGTTTCGGTCACGCAGGTCCTTCCTGACCGGCCGCGAGAACGGCCAGCGGATGTGTTTCGTCCAGCCCGCACAGGTGGGGCGGGACGACCGCAGGTCAACGGACGACGGCCGATGCCCTCATCGGGGCAACCGACCGTGGGAGCCGAGCCTGTGGAGTGCCGTGGCGCGCGACGTCGACGAGAGCCGGAACAGGGGTCCGCCGGGACGCGGCGCCGAGCTGGTGACACGAGGTCACCGCGGGCGCCGAGCGTAGACCCCCGGTCGCCCACCGGCAACAACCACCCCGGCCTCGTGTCGAGGCACGGCGCGACGGCGACGATCACACCGTCTCGACGACCGCGCCGTCGGTGTCGACGTCGAGCGTGCGGACGGTGAACCCCTCGGTGGTGACGTCGTCGGGCAGCCGACCGTCGGTGGTCAGCGCGAGGACCGTGGGCCCCGCACCGGACACCACCGCCGCGACCCCGCGGGCGCGCAGCCCGTCGACGAGGGCGGCCGTCTCGGGGTAGGCCGGGCGCCGGTAGGGCTGGTGCAGCCGGTCCTCGGTGGCCGTGAACAGGTGCGACGGGTCGGTGGTCAGCGCGTGCACCGCGAGGGCCGAGCGCGCGGCGGCGAAGGCCGCGTCGGCGTGCGGGACGCGGTCGGGCAGCAGGCCCCGCGTCGCCTCGGTCGAGCTGCTGCGCCCCGAGACGCACACGACGGGGACGACCGCGCGGTGCACGTCGAGCGCACCGCGCCCCACGCCCCCGGCCGCCCCCACGTGACGACGAGCCGCCGTACAGGCAGGCGGCCGACGTTGTCGGCGTGCCCGTCGAAGCCCGCGGCGAGGTCGAGCACGCGGCGTCGTCGAGCTCGTGGCCCGCGGGCAGCAGCGCCCGCGGCGGCGACGATCCCGGCCACCGCGGCCGCCGACGACGACCCGAGCCCGCGGCTGTGCGGGACGACGTTGTGGCAGCGCAGGCGCAGCGGGGCGGCGGGGCGCCCGCGCGTTCGAACGTGGCGCGCGCGGCGCGCAGGACCAGGTGTCGCTCGTCGCAGGGCACCCGGCCCGCGCCCTCGCCGGTCACCTCGACCATCGAGGGCTCCCCCGGGCCGCGGACGGCGAGCTCGATCTCGTCGTACAGCCCGAGCGCGAGGCCCAGGGTGTCGAACCCCGGGCCCAGGTTCGCCGACGAGGCGGGCACGCGGGCCCGCACGGTGGTGGCGGCGGTGGTGGACGGGCCGGACCCGGCGGCGCGGACCGCCGTCATCAGGCCAAGCCCGAGGGCGTCGGCGACGGCCCCGACCTCGTGCGGCACGACCACGGGGTCCGGGACGTCGGCCAGCGCCGTGGCGGGGTCCTTCAGGCCGTGTCCCGTCACCGTGGCGACGACCAGCGAGCCCGGCTCGAGGGTGCCCTCGCGGTGGTGGGCGAGCAGCCCCGCGACGGAGGCCGCCGACGCGGGCTCGACGAACACGCCCTCGCGCGAGGCCAGCGTGCGGTAGGCGTCGAGGATCGCGTCGTCGTCGACGGCGGTGATGGTGCCGCCGGACTCCTCCCGGGCCGCGACGGCGCCGTCCCACGACGCGGGCGAGCCGATGCGGATGGCCGTCGCGATCGTCTCGGGGTTGGTCACGCGCGCGCCGCTGACCAGCGGGGCCGCGCCCGCCGCCTGGACGCCGAACATCCGGGGCCGGGACGCCACGACGCCGTCGCGCGCGTACTCGCAGTAGCCGCGCCAGTACGCGGTGATGTTGCCGGCGTTGCCGACCGGCAGCACGTGCACGTCGGGCGCGCGGCCGAGCTGGTCGCAGATCTCGAACGAGGCCGTCTTCTGCCCCTCGATCCGCGACGGGTTCACGGAGTTGACCAGCGCGATCGGGTGCGCCTCGGCGGCCGCGCGGGCGAGGTCGAGGCAGGCGTCGAAGTTGCCCTCGAGCTGGAGGATCCGTGCGCCGTGGGCGGTGGCCTGCGCGAGCTTGCCGAGCGCGATCTTGCCCTGCGGGACGAGGACCGCGCACGCGAGGCCGCTGCGCGCGGCGTACGCGGCCGCCGACGCCGAGGTGTTGCCGGTGGACGCGCAGATGACGGCCCGGGCGCCGCCGGCGAGGGCCTCGGTCATGGCCACGGTCATCCCGCGGTCCTTGAACGAGCCGGTCGGGTTCGCGCCCTCGATCTTGAGGTGGACCTCGCAGCCGGTGAGCTCGGAGAGGTGCGGCGCCGGCAGCAGCGGCGTGCCGCCCTCGCGCAGGGTGACGACGTCCCACCCGTCCTGTACGAGCGGCATGCGGTCGCGGTAGGCCCGGATGATGCCGGGCCACTCGGCACGTGCCGCGAGGACCGGCTGGACGACCGTCACTGCTGACCTCCTCCATCCGTCGCCCGTGCGCCCGAAGACGCCGGACCGGCCCAGCCCCTCGACCCGCAGGACGCTCGCGACCCCGCGCACCGTGTCCAGCCCGGAGAGCGCGGTCACCGTCGACGCGAGGGCGGCGTCGGTGGCCGAGTGGGTCACGATCACCAGTGTGGCGCCCGCTGGGCGCGGCGCCATCGTCCCGGCGTCACCCTCGCTGTTCCCGGGTCGCTCCGTCGGCGCGTCTGCCCCCTGCACCTCCTGGCGCACCGTCGCGATGCTGACCCCGTGGTCGGCGAACACGCCCGCGACCTGGGCGAGCACGCCCGCGCGGTCGGTCACGTCGAGGTTGATGTGGTAGCGCGTCGAGGTGCGCGCCATCGAGCTGACGGGCAGGTCGGCGTGGACCGAGTCGCGCGGGCCCCGGCCGCCGATGACGCGGTTGCGGGCGGCGGCGACGAGGTCGCCGAGCACGGCGCTGGCCGTCTGCGGACCGCCCGCGCCCTGGCCGTAGAACATCAGCTGGCCCGCGGCGGCGGCCTCGACGAACACCGCGTTGAACGCCTCGCCGACCGAGGCCAGCGGGTGCGAGCGCGGGATCATCGCCGGGTACACGCGCGCCGAGACCGAGGGGCCCTCGGGCGACTCGACGCGCTCGCACACCGCGAGCAGCTTCACCGAGCAGCCGAGCGTGCGCGCCGCGGCGATGTCGGAGGCGCTGACGTCGCGGATGCCCTCGCGGTGGACGTCGTCGGCCGTGACCCGCGTGTGGAACGCGAGGCTGGCGAGGATCGCGGCCTTCGAGGCGGCGTCGTAGCCGTCGACGTCGGCGGTCGGGTCGGACTCGGCGTACCCGAGCCGCCCGGCCTCGTCGAGCGCCTCGGCGTAGCTCGCGCCCGTCGACTCCATCGCCGAGAGGATGAAGTTCGTGGTGCCGTTGACGATGCCCGCGACCCGGGTGATCCGGTCGCCCGCCAGGCTCTGCTGGATGGGCGCAGCAGGATCGGGATCGCGCCCGGCCACGGACGGCCTCGTAGTAGAGGTCGGCGCCCGAGTCGTCGGCCGCGGCGCCAGCGCCGGGCCGTCCTCGGCGAGCAGCGCCTTGTTCGCGGTGACCACCGACGTGCCGTTCTTCAGCGCGCGCAGCAGCATCTCGCGCACCGGCTCGACGCCGCCGACGAGCTCGACGACCACGTCGACGTCGTCCCGGGCCACCAGCTCGGCGCCGTCGGTGGTGAGCAGGCCGGCCGGCACCTCGGGGTGCTTGTGGGCGCGCGCACGGCGACCCCGACCAGCTCGAGCGGCGCACCGACGCGCGCGGCGAGCTCGTCGGCCTGCTCGGTGAGCAGCCGCACCACCTGCGTGCCGACCGTGCCGCAGCCCAGCAGCGCCACCCGGATCGGCCACGCTCTCCGGGCGTCGACACCTCCAGCCGGGCCAGGTCGTCGAGGGTCTCGCGCCGCAGCACGAGGCGCGAGGTCCCGTCGCGCACCGCGACGACGGCGGGCCGCGGGACCTTGTTGTAGGAGTTGGCCATGGCGTAGCAGTAGGCCCCCGTCGCGGCGACGGCGACGAGGTCGCCGGGCGCGAGGTCGGCGGGCAGCCAGCAGTCACGCACGACGACGTCGCCGGACTCGCAGTGCTTGCCCGACGACCGCGAGAGCACGGGGGCTCGCCGTTCCGGCGGCGGTGTCCCCGGTGCCGGCCGCCGCGCGACACCAGCCGGCAGTCGTACACGGCGTCGTAGAGCGCGGTGCGGATGTTGTCGCTCATCCCGCCGTCGACGCTGACGTCGCGCCGGCGCGCGCCGCCGCCGAGCTCGACGTCCTTGATCGTCCCGATCTCGTAGACGGTCACGGTGCCGGGCCCCGCGATCGCGCGGCCGGGCTCGACGGCGATGCGCGGCGGGTCGAGACCGGCGCGGGCGCTCTCGCGGTCGACGATGGCGCGCAGCTCGTCGGCGAGCCACTGGGGGCTGCGCGGGTGGTCGGCGGGGGTGTAGGCGATGCCCATCCCGCCGCCGAGGTCGACCATGCGCAGAGCGTCGGCGATCGCCGGGTGCGGCGCGCCGTCCGGGCCGTACCCGTACTCCTCCCGGATCGCGGCGAGCAGGCCCACGATCCGCCGGGCGGCGAGCTCGAAGCCGTCGGCGTCGAAGATCTGCGAGCCGATGTGGCTGTGGAGGCCGACCAGGTGCAGGCCGGGGCTCTTCACGACGCGGCGCACGGCCTCGGCGGCGTCGCCCGCGGCCAGGGAGAAGCCGAACTTCTGGTCCTCGTGGGCGGTGGCGATGAACTCGTGGGTGTGGGCCTCGACCCCGACGGTCACGCGGATCATCACGTCGGCGACGCGGCCGCGGGCGCGGGCGAGCTCGTCGAGGCGGGCCAGCTCGACGAAGGAGTCGACGACGATCTTCCCGACGCCGGCCGCGAGCGCGGCGTCCAGCTCGCCCACCGACTTGTTGTTGCCGTGCATCGCGATCCGCTCGGGCGGGAAGTCGGCCCGCAGCGCCGTCGCGAGCTCGCCCTCGGTGCAGACGTCGAGGCCGAGGCCCTCGTCGGCCACCCAGCGGGCGACCTCGGTGCACAGGAAGGCCTTGCTGGCGTAGTGCACGAGGGCCGGGTCGCCGTAGGCCCGCGCGTGCTCGGCGCAGCGGGCGCGGAAGTCGTCCTCGTCGACGACGAACAGGGGCGTGCCGTACTGCTCGGCGAGGGTCCGCACGTCGATCCCGGCCAGGGCCACCGCGCCGTCGTCGGCGCGCCGGGCGTGCCGGGGCCACACGGCCGCGGGCAGTACGTCGAGGCCTGCGGCGTCGGGACGTGCGCCCAGGCCGGTGTCGTCGTGGGGCAGGACGTCACCGTGCCGGGGCCCGGCGGGATGGGCGCGGGTCATGGCTGTCGCCGTCCGTCCGGTGTCGGGAGGGTGGTCACGGTGCTACATGCGCTCGGGGGCGCTCACCCCGAGCAGCCCCAGGCCGTTGGCCAGGACCTGTCGCGCGGCGCGGCAGAGCGCGAGGCGGGCGACGTGCAGCGGCGCGAGCACCTCGTCGCCCTGCGGCAGGACCCGGCAGGTGTCGTAGAAGCGGTGGTAGGCGCCCGCGAGCTCCTCGAGGTAGCGCGCGACGCGGTGCGGCTCGCGCAGCTCCGACGCCGACGCCAGCACCCGCGGGAACTCCCCCAGCGTGCGGATCAGGTCGCCCTCGCGGGGGTGCGTGAGCAGCTCGAGCGCCGGCTCGCCGTCGGCCGGGACGCCGAGCTCGGCCGCGTTGCGCGCCAGGGAGGCCAGGCGGGCGTGCGCGTACTGCACGTAGAACACGGGGTTCTCGCTGGTGCGGCTGGAGACGAGGTCGAGGTCGATCTCGAGCACCTGGTCGACCGAGGACCGCACCAGGGAGTACCGGGCGGCGTCGACGCCGACGGCGTCGACGAGGTCCTCGAGCGTGACGATCGTGCCGGCCCGCTTGGACATCTTCACCGGCTCGCCGCTGCGCACCAGGTTCACCAGCTGGCCGATCAGCACCTCGACGCGCGCCGGGTCGTCGCCGAACGCGGCGGCGACGGCCTTGAGGCGGTGGATGTAGCCGTGGTGGTCGGCGCCGAGCATGTAGATGGCGAGGTCGGCGCCCCGCGCGCGCTTGTCGCGGTAGTAGGCGATGTCGCCGGCGATGTAGGCGGGGCGGCCGTCGCTCTTGATGACGACGCGGTCCTTGTCGTCGCCGGAGTCGGTCGAGCGCAGCCACCACGCGCCGTCGGCGGGGTAGAGCGCGCCGTCGTCCTTCAGCTTGCGCACCGACTCCTCGACCGCGCCCGAGGCGTGCAGGGCCAGCTCGGAGGACCACACGTCGAAGTGGGTGCCGAACGCGTCGAGGCTCGCCCGCATCTCGTCGAGCATGACCTCGACGCCGAGCCGCTTGAACGCCGCGAGCTGCTGGTCGTCGGGCTGGTCGAGCAGGCCCTCGTCGGTCTCGACGACCTTCGCCGCCACCTCGGCGACGTAGGCGCCGCCGTAGCCGTTCTCGGGGACCTCCTCGCCGCGCGCCGCGGCCTGCAGCGACTCGGCGAACCGGTCGATCTGCGCACCGGCGTCGTTGACGTAGTACTCGCGGGTGACGTCGGCGCCCTGGGCCGCGAGCACCCGGCCGAGCGCGTCGCCGACCGCGGCCCAGCGGGTGCCGCCGAGGTGGATCGGGCCGGTGGGGTTGGCCGAGACGAACTCGAGGTTGATCGCCTGCCCGGTCAGCGCGTCGGCGTGGCCGTAGCCCTCGCCCGCCGCGAGCACGTCGCGCACGATCCCGCCCTGCGCGTCGGCGGCCAGGCGCAGGTTGAGGAAGCCCGGTCCCGCGACCTCGGCGGCGGCGATCGCGTCGCGCTCGGCCAGGCGCGTGGCCAGCCAGCCGGCGAGCTCGGCGGGCGCGACGCCGGCCTTCTTCGCGCTGCGCAGCGCGAGGTTCGTCGCGTAGTCGCCGTGCTCGGGGTTGCGCGGGCGCTCGACGGTGACCGCCTCGGGCAGGACGGCGACGTCGAGCCCGCGCTCGGTGAGCACGTCCACCGCCACGGCGTGCAGGAGGTCGGCGAGCGCGGAGGGGGTCACGGCGTCGAGTGTAGGAGGAGCGTGAACACGCGCCGTGACGCGGGGACCGGCGGATTCGTCACTCCCGCCGTGACCCTCGGCGTCCTCCCGGGGTGATCCTCAGCGCGCCCGGCGACGCACGTACTGCGAGCGACCCCAGCGCTGCCAGCGCCGCCAGCCGTCGCGCAGCACGCGGCTGTCCTCGATGCCCGCCCGCAGCCGGTGGTAGGGCTTCGGCGGGATGCGGACGAGGAAGCGCGAGCGCCGCCAGTGGAACAGGCGGGCGAAGCGCTCGGCGTCGAGGCCGGCGTAGCGGTCGATCTCCTCGAGCCAGCGCGCGGACAGCCGCGCGTCGCGCTGGAAGAGCTCGATCGCCGCGCGGCGCGAGGTCTCGTAGGCGGTCAGCGCCTCGGGGATCGTCGCGTGGCTGCCGAGCGCCGCGGCGAGCTCGACGGCGTCGTCGAGGGCGAGGCGGGTGCCCGAGCCGATGGAGAAGTGCGTGGTGTGGGCGGCGTCACCGAGGAGGGCCACGGGCGCGGCCGCGTCGAGCGGGCCGCCGCCGGGCACGTGCCAGCGCTCGTTGGTGATCGCGCGGTGGTGCAGCCACGGCACCGTGTCGCCGTCACGCTCCTGGAGCAGCAGCGCCCCGCCGTCGAGCGGGCGGGCGAACAGCTCCTCGAGCAGCCGCAGGGTGGCCGCGCCGCCGAGGGTGTCGAGCCCGAGCCCGCGCCAGGTCTCGGGCGTGCACTCCACGATGAAGGTGGACAGTCCCGGCTCGTAGGCGTAGGCGTGCGCGACGAGCCAGCCCGCGGGCGAGCCCACGAACGCGAAGGTGAAGGGCTCGAACTCGTGGGTCGTGCCGAGCCAGGCGTAGTGGTTGCGCCCGGTGACGGCCGTCGTGCCCAGCTCGGGGCCGTGCGTCTCGCGGAAGGCGCCCGCGATGCCGTCGGCCGCGACCACGAGGTCGGCGTCGCCGGTCAGGTCGCCGACGCCCACCGGGTCGTCGAAGCGGACGTCGGCACCGAGCTCCCGGGCCCGCGCGGTCAGCAGCTCGATGAGCCGGTGGCGCCCGACGCTGTACCCGCTGCCCTCGGGCCACACGACGGGCCGGTCGGGGTGGTCGACGACCTGGCCGCGCCACCGGTACGACGCGGCCTCGACGCGGGCGCTGAGGACGGGGTCGGCCTCGCGCAGCGGGTAGAGGAGCTCGGTCGACCCGACGCCCCAACCGTGGGTGACGCCCTCGGGGTTGCGCTCGTGGACGACGACCTCGTGGGTCGGGTCCGCGAGCAGCAGCTGCGCCGCGAGGTACAGCCCGCCCGGGCCGCCGCCGGCGACGTGGACCCTCACGCCGTTCCTTCCCCCTGCGCGCCGGACGCGGACGCCGTCGTCCCTGTCGGACGCGGGACGCTACCGGGCGCGGCGACGGCGGCCACGGACGCCCGCGAACGTCCGATTCGTCACGCTCCGTAGTAGTCCGTCTGGGTATTGCGGCGAACGGGTCCGTACCGACGCGCAACCGTGCTCGGGGCCGGGCGTCCGACATGAGTACCGTCGTCCGGCGAACCACGACCCGACGACGGCGCCCGCACGCTCCCCTTGCCCGCACAGGAGGACCGACGTGATCACGATCGTCCGCTGGCAGGACGCCGCGGCCGACCCGGCCTTCCTCGACGCGTGGCGTGAGCTCGACGAGCGGGCGCTCGAGCCGAACCCCTTCTTCTCGCCGCCGATGCTGCTCGCGGCGGCGCGCCACCTCGAGCACGGTGAGCGGATGTCGCTGGTCGTCGACCGCGACGCCGAGGGGCGGCTGGTCTTCCTGCTCCCCGTCCTCGACGCGACGCCCGGCGACGTCGTCCCGACCTCGTGGCGCCTCGACCGCCGCGGCGTGGGCGTGACCGGGCTGCGGACCTGGCTGCACCCCTACTGCTTCGTCGGGACGCCGCTGCTCGACGGCCGCGAGGAGCCGGTCGCGCTGTGGCGCCGCGTGCTCTCGGGCCTGCGCCGCGGGCCGGGCCGGCCGTGGTGCGAGCTCCCGATGCTCGCCGCGGAGGGACCCGTGGCCCGCGCCCTGGCCGACGCCCTCGTCGACGTCGCCGGGGTCGAGCGCGAGCAGCTCGGCCAGCGGGGGCTCGTGCGCAGGCGCCCGGAGGAGACCTACGTCCAGGACTGGATCTCGAAGAAGAACCGCTCGAACCTCGCGCGCCGCCGCCGCCAGCTGGGCGAGCAGGCCGGACGGCTCGTGTGCTTCGACCGGATGGACGAGGGCGACGTCGACGCCGCCCTCGACGACTTCCTCGCGCTCGAGACGCGCAGCTGGAAGGGCCAGAACCAGTCGGCAATGGCGGGCAGGCCGCACCACGCCGCGTTCTTCCTCGAGGGCCTGCGCGGGCTCGCCGAGGACAAGCGGGTCCTGATCCTGAGCCTCGAGTGCCCCGACGGCGCCCTGGCGCAGAGCATCGTGCTGCGCGGCGGCGACGAGGAGTTCGGCTTCAAGCGCGCGTACGACCCGGCCTGGTCGCGCTTCTCCCCGGCAGCCTCCTCGACCTCGAGATGCTCGGGCGCTTCCACCGCGGCGACGCCGTCCTGCTCGACACGTGCTCCTACCCCGGCGTGGCCGCGCACGACGTCTTCGGCGACCGCCAGACGATGATCACGGCCGTCGTCCCCACCAGCCGGGTGGGCGCGGTCGTCGTCCCGCGGCTGTGGCCCGCGCTCCGCGGCGCCCGCCGCCGCCTCAGGGCACGGGGCTCGGCGCGCGGCTCAACGCGTGGCGTCACCCGGGTGGCCGACGCCTCACCGCCAGCTCGAGTGCGACGCACCCGTCACCGAGAGCCCATCCCCGCTCTCGAGAATCCGCCCCCGGCGAGTGGACGGTCCCCGGGAACCCCGTCGGGCGGCCGCCGCCCCGCATCGGGCACGAGGTCGGGCGCGAACCGCAGCGGGTCCCGCCCCGGTGGTGGCGGCGCGAACCGGTCCGGTCAGGGCAGCCGCGACCGTGGGCGCAACCCGGTCAGCGGCGCGCGGCGCAAGCAGCCCACCATCCAGCACCGCCAGGTGCCGTGGCTGGCGATCGGCGCGATCGCTGATCCTCGTGCTCGTCGTCGTCATCGGCTACTTCCTGTTCCGCACCAACAGCGACGTCACGCGCCTTCGCGACGCCGCTCGCGCCGTTCCGGCCGACGAGCGAGAACAAGGACCCGTCGCTGCAGATCCCGGGCGTGGTCAGCCAGCCCTACGCGGGCCAGTACCACGTCTCCAGCGACCAGCGGGTGCGCTACGACAAGTCGCCGCCCTTCGGCGGTCCGCACGACAACTACTGGGGCGTGCACCGGCACCGTCTACAACCAGCCGGTCCGCAACGAGAACATGGTCCACTCGCTCGAGCACGGCGCGGTGTGGATCGCCTGCCCGCGTCCGGGCCCGGCCCTCCAGGGCCTGCAGGCCGTCCAGGGCCAGAGCTACATGATGATCGCCCCCTACCCCGGCCTCGACCAGCCGGTCTCCCTGCAGTCGTGGGGCCACCAGCTCAAGCTCACCGACCCCGCCGACGCCCGGATCGACCAGTTCGTCGCCGCGCTGCGCACCAACCCGAACACCCACCCCGAGGTCGGCGCCAGCTGCGACGCCCTCGGCGAGGGCTACTTCGACCCCGCGAGCCCCCCGCCGTTCCAGCCGCTGCCCGCCCGCGGCCCGAACACCGTCGGCATGGACTACAAGGGCAAGGGCACCCCGGGCTGATGACCGCCACGGAGGCCGACCGAGCCACACCCGTCGTCGAGCCCGGCGGCCCGACCGACCCGCCGGAGCCGCCCGAGGGTGACGACGACGGCCCGGGCGGTCACGGCGGCTGGTGGTCGGCCAGCCCGACCTGGGCGAAGGCCGTCCTCGCGGGCGGCGTCGTCCTCGTCCTGCTACTGGTCGGCGGCGTCTCGGCGCGCTGGTCGGCCGCGACACGACCACCACGACGGTCCGGTCCCCCGCCGGGCTCGGTCGACGTCGCGTTCCTGCAGGACATGAGCACGCACCACCGCCAGGCCGTGCAGATGGCCGTCGCGGCGCGCCGCTCGACGGACCCGCAGACGGCCCAGCTGGCGTTCGACATCGAGTCGTCGCAGACCATGCAGGTCGGCACGATGGAGGGCTGGCTGCGCCTGTGGGAGCAGCCCACCGCCCCGCCCGACGGCCTGCACATGGGCTGGATGGGCATGCCGTCGCCGACGATGCCGGGCATGGCGACCGAAGCCGAGCTCGCCGAGCTGCGGTCGCTGTCGGGCCCCGCGCTCGACGTGCGCTTCCTGCAGCTCATGCTGCGCCACCACGAGGGCGGCTTCGCGATGCTCCAGGGCGCCGTCGACCAGGGGCAGGTGCCGGCCGTGACCACCCTCGCCGCGGCGATGCTGCGGGCCCAGAGCTCCGAGGCCGACACGATGCGGGCGATGCTCGCCGCCCGCGGCGCCGCCCCGCTCCCGACGCCCGCGCACGGCCCGATGGACCACGCCGGGATGGGGCACGGCGGGAACTGAGCCCGCCTCGGTGGAGAAGAGGGGCATCATGATCACCCAGTCGATTCGATCATGATGCCGCTCTGCTCGGCGGGCAGCCCACGGTACGGCCCGCCGCGAGGTCACCGACCGCTCGTGCGCTAGGCTTCTATCCGGTCCGCCCCCTTAGCTCAGGGGATAGAGCACCGCCCTCCGGAGGCGGGTGCGCAGGTTCGAATCCTGCAGGGGGCACCACGCGCTGACCAGCGCAAACGCTCGGTCGTTGCCGTGACCGTCGCGTGGAACGGCTCGTGGAACGACGGCCCTAGCGTCGTCCCATCAAGCCGGCCGGCTTCATCGGCAGCTCCCCAGCGGCTCACCGCGTCCCACGACGCGCGGCACCGACCCTCTGACCGGGCGCGAGCTGCGGGTGCCGAGACGCATCCGACGTACGGCGAGGCCGAGAAAACGCTCACCCGGCTCCAGAGCCAGGTCGACGAGGACCAGGCACCCAAGTCCGACATCACCGTGCGCCAGGCCGTGGAGCGCTGGCTCGAGGTCGTCGTGCTGGAGGAGACGACGCGCGAGCGCTACGACGACCTGATCCGGCTCTATGTGCTGCCGACCTTCGGCGCCATGCCAGCCAGCCGGCTCGACGCCGAGCTCCTCGAGCGCTACTACGCCCGCCTGCACCGCTGCCGCACTCTCACCTGCAACGGCAAGCCACGCGGCGGGCACGTCTGCAAGCCCTTGAGCTCGAGTACGACCCGCAAGGTGCACTACATCATCCGCGGCGCCCTCGACCGCGCCGTCCGTTGGCGCCACCTCGGGGTCAACAAGGCGGCCATGGCCGAAGCGCCGGCCCCACGGCGCACCGAGCCCGACCCGCCCAGTGCGGACGAGGCAGCGCGCCTGCTCAACGCCGCCTGGCGCGACCCGGAGTGGGGACTGCTGCTCTGGCTGACCATGCTCACCGGGCCCCGACGCGGCGAGATATCCGCGCTGCGCTGGCGCCACATCGACTTCGACCGCGGCGTCCTCTGGGTGCATCAGGCCAACGCCCAGACCAAGGCCGGCCTCGTGGAGAAGAGCACCAAGACCGGCCAGCGCCGCAAGATCGCCCTCGACGAACACACCGTCGAGCTCCTCAGGGCGCACCGCGAGCTTTGGCGCGACCGATGTGCAGCCCTCGGCGGCTCCCTGAGCCCCGACGCCTTCGTCTTCTCCCCCGCGCCCGACGGCCTGGCGCCCTACCTGCCCCGCGCCATCAGCCAGCGGTACCGCCGCCTCGCGCTGCAGCTGAAGCTGCGCAGCACCCGCCTGCACTCCCTGCGCCACTACTCGGCCACCGAGCTCGTCGCCGCCGGCGTCGACATCCGTACCGTCGCCGGCCGACGCGGCCACGGCTCCGGCGGCGCCACGACGTTGAAGGTCTACGCGGCCTGGGTCGCCGAGGCCGACCGACGCGCCGCAGCCACGATGGCCACGGTCCTCCCTCGCCCGAAGCCCGCGCCCGTGGTGGTGCGCCCAAGCCCGTATGAGGACAGTGCCGAGGGTCTGCGAGAGATGATCCGAACGGGCGAGCTCCAGCCCGGCGACCAGCTCCCGACCGTCGCTCAGCTCGCCGTCGCCAACACCGTCGCCGTCGCCCAGCTCGCCGTCGCTGAAGAACACCGTCGCCGGTCGGTGATGACGGCCTAGAGGCCATCCGCGTTATCGGTCAAGGTCGAACGACCCGGGGAGGGTAGGCGCACTCAGGCGTGCGCACCGTTCTGTCGATGAAGCTCGACTGCCTCGCGCGTTCCCCAGCGGAGGTAGTAGGCGAAATACGGGTCGGAGATGTGCAGCGTGCTCATCTCGTTGTCCCAGTCAACGACCGGCTCACCCTCAAGCCGCTCCTTCGCGATCTTGGTCATCTCGTCAAGAACTCTCGTGACCTCGTGCCGCTGCGAGGCTCCGACGCGATGACCTGCCTAATCGCTGCGCGTAGCTCCTCCCAGGTGATGCTGATCAAGGGGCCGGTTGCGGCAATAGCCTCCAGGACGACCCCGTAGATGTCGACCTCCCGACCATCTTGGAGCTTGCGGGTCATGCGGTCGGTCCGCTGTCGTGGCCCGCGAGCGAGCGCGTCAAACGCCGACTTCGAGGAGCTGGAAGCTCGGGCGTGGATCCGAGGAATCCCAGCCCTCCGGCGGTTCGCCGAGCGTCATGGTCGGCTCGGCACGCTCGGGGACCTGGTTCACCTTGCAGATGTTCAAGCAGAACTGTTGCATCAGGTGCGGGCTGGAGAAGGATTCCTGAACCAGGCGCGAGGCAATCTCATCGTCGGGGTCGGAGACGTTCAGCGCGTTGAACCCGTCCTGAGGGATCGCCAGCAGCTCCTCGGGAGCCCAGAAGCCCACGTTGAGGACCTTGACCCGTCCGGTCATCTCTCGCTCTACGCGGACAGCGTCGTACGCGCGGTGCGGCACCGACACGAAGATCACCGGCAGTCCGTCGAAGACAAGACCCTTCAGAAACCGCACGATCTCCAGCTGGGCGGCCGGCGGGATGTAGTGGAAATCGTCCACTACTAGGGGTGCGCCGCCGCCGAGGAGCGCTTCTCCGGCCGCGGTGGTCGGGAGCGAACCGTCGACTGTTTGTAGGTCTGCCTGTCCTTCGTGCCGTCCGTGTGCTTGTGGTTGTAGGAGGCCACCTGCGTGGAGCCGACGTTGCCTGCACGCTCACGAACTGCTGCCGCCTCGTTCTCGACGCTCTGCTCGTGGCCCGTAGGGACGTCGAAGTGATCGAGTACGGAGGCAAGGAACTCGTCGAACGTGCGGACACGGCCTCCCTCCAGCATGACGGCGTTGTCCGGGATCACGTGCCTGATCAGCACGGTCTTGCCGGTCTTCGTCGGCCCCGACACCGAGAGAACCTCGCCGCCGTAGTCGAGGTGACTCCGCACCTCGTCCTCTAGACCGGCCCTCGACCGGTACGTGACGTCGGCATGCCACCAGCTACGAAGACATCGCGGGTGCGGACCGCGCTGGCCATCAGGTCCTCCGTCGTCCACCAGTGGGTGACCGAGCAGTCTACGGACGGTGCAAGACCCTTCCGTGACGGTGGGTCCTCCCGCCGGGCCGGCCTCGACCCCCGCCCGCCAGAGCGGAGCGGGAGGCTAGGACCCGGAAGGCCGTCGCCGGCGCGCGGCACAGAAGGCGGCGCCTTGACCGGCAAGAGGACATTTCCGCAACAGTCACCCGTCTTCGCCTAGCTCAGTAGCGATGAAATCAGTACCCCAGAGCCCACACGAGATCGGCCCAAGGTCGAGGACGGAGGGCGCGACCCGGATGCGTCGGCCACAGTCGCACACGCACGGCGGCACGCTCGGCTTCTTCGTCTTACCGGTGCCCGGCGCCAGCTCTGCGCTGCGGTGGTGACGCAGTGCAGCATGGAGAGCCCCGATCACTGAGTCGTACTCGTCGCGGGTGGCATCGGCGACAGACGTCGGCGACCACCCAGTGCGCGAGTCTTTCGTGACCTCGATACCGAGCTCTTCGGCCAGCGCCTTGAACTTCGCGTTGTGCCAGCGGCCCTGGCGGCTCGTGTCCTTGATCCGGCGAACGTCAGCGAGCGCGTGGGCTGCCTCGTGCAGCAGCGTGCCCAGCACGCTCTCCGCGCCGCGCGCCAGGCCCTCGCCGCCCACGAACACCTCCGCGATCGGCTGCGCGGCGTCGCCCCCTCGCTCGCCGTCCATCGCAGCGCCGCGAAGTGCCCCAGCTTCAGCGTCCCCGCCGGTGCGCCCACCGAGCCCGCGCCGACCACGATCATCACCGGCGGCACCTCGGGGTGGCGCTGGCGGATCGCCGACCATGCTCCCTCGAGCGCGGCCACCATCGGAGCGCTGATCCGCTGCTCGGTTGACGGTGCGGTGTCAATGGCGCGAGACGACATGGCGGACCTCCGAGAGATCGGCGGGGCTGGTGGGCCCCGAGGGCGATGGGTGGAGGCGCTTGCTGCCTCCACCGCCCGAAGGGCGCCGGGCCGGCCGCCGAGGCTCGGGGTCAAGGGCCGGACGCAGTCCGGTCGCGCAGCGACGCCGCAGGCGCCCTTGACGCTGAGTGCGGCCCGCTCAAGCTCGCCGGGGCCCACCAGCACCGCCCGCCGCAGGCGGGTCCACCGAGGTCCTCGGCCCGCCCGGCCATGAGGGCGCCGCGCGGCGTTCAGGCAGCCGAACGCCGCCGACTTGAGCGCGTCCCCGCGCCGGGCATCCCGGCGGCCCGTTGACCGCCGACCGCACGACGAGGCCAATGGGCAGGATTCGTCGCTCGGTCCCGGGCGGCGCCCCGACCTCGCGGAGCGACAGCACATGACGGCAGTGAGCGACCGAACGGTGAGCATCGCGGGTGCGCCGCGCGCCAGCGACCGGCTCTACCACGACATGCTGGCCCCGACGGAGATTCAGGAGCTCCGCCAGCGGGTGCGGGAGGTGGCGAGCCGGGTGGTCGCGCCTGTCGCGGCGAGGATCGCCAACCAGGACGAGCGCATCGACGGGTTCCCTCGCGACGTGTTCGACGCCCTGGGGCCGAGGGCCTGTTCGGCATCCCGTTCGGCACGGACGTCGGGGCGATGGCCTCGCGCACCCGGGAACCGCTACCGCCACCGCGGTCGAGGAGCTCGCTTACTACTCCAACAGCGTGGCCGCGATCTTCGACGTGCACTGCATCCTCGCGGGCAACGCCCTCGCGCAGGGCACCCCTGAGCAGCGGGAGCGCTGGCTGCGCCCGGTCGTGGCGGCGAGGTCATCGGCTCGTTCGCCACGAGCGGCCGGGCGCGTCGTCGGACCTGTCCCCGCCGCCGTCAGGCCGAGGCGGTCCGCGACGGCGACGAGTGGGTACTGACGGGCCGCAAGCGGTGGATCACCAACTCGGTCGCCGCCGGGTTCGTCGTCGTCCTCGCGCGCACCGGCGACCGCCTCACGACCTTCATCGTTCCCGCCGGTAGCCCCGGCTTCAGCATCGGGCGACCGGACCGCAAGCTGGGCAACCGCGGCCAGATCACCGCCGACGTCATCCTCGACGGCGTCCGGGTGGGAGACGACGCCATGCTCGGGCCGGAAGGCGGCGGCCTCAAGATCGCGCTGCAGACGCTCACCTACGGGCGGATCGGCATCGCCGCGGCGGGCGTCGGCATGGCCCAGGCAGCCTTCGACCACACCGTGGCGCAGCTGACGAGCCGCCACGCGTTCGGCTCGTCGCTGGCGTCCAAGCAGCACTGGCAGTTCCGCATGGCGGAGTACGCGACCCGCATCGAGACCGCTCGCGACCTCTACCTGAAGGCGGCACTGCGCCTGGACTCCGGCATCCGTTCCCCGAGCCCGAGGCCGCGATGGCGAAGTTCACCGGCACCGAGCTGGCGGTCGAGATCGCCCGCGACGCGGTCCAGGCCCACGGCGGGCTGGGGTTCACCTACCAGCGCGGCGACGACGACTCGAGGGCCCGGTCGAGGCGATCTACCGCGACAGCAAGATCGGCGAGATCTACGAGGGCGCCAACGAGGTCCAGCGCTGGGTCATCGCCCGACAGATCTTCGGCCGCGACCACACCGGCTGACGTCCGCGAGGAGCAGACATGAGCGAACCCGTTCTCGAGCCCGTGGTGGCGGGCTTCATCGAGGCCACCGCGATCAGCCCTCGATCCACCTGCTCGGCGCGGAGGTCGGGCGCAAGGCGATCGACGACGTCCAGAGCCCGGCGGTCGACGTCCCGGGCACCGAGGCCGAGGACCTGGTCGTACCGGGTGGCCCGACCGGCGAGGTACCCGTCCGGCTGATCCGTCCCAGCGGCGCGCGCGGTCCGCTTCCGGTCGTCGTCTACCTGCACGGCGGCGGCTGGGTCTTCGGCGGCCCGCACAGCCACGACCGCCTGGTCCGCGAGCTCGCCCTGGGCTCCGGGGCGGCCGTGGTGTTCGTCGACTACGCCCTCTCCCCGGAGGCGCGGTACCCGACGGCGCTCGACCAGGCCCGCGAGGTCGTGCGATGG